>JAWQFJ010003341.1:0-10977 GCA_034096865.1 Theodoxus fluviatilis | reverse complement strand
GAGAGAGAGAGAGAGAGAGAGAGAGAGAGAGAGAGAGATTGATTGATTGATTGTTTATTTGCGGCCAACGACCCGTCATGTAGGTATATGCACATATATACAAATTAAAAACATTTGCGAATCAGTTGGCATAGTAAAATGTTTTCTCCTGATAAGAAAGTGACATATCAAACCTCTTCCATATGTGATTACATTTAAATAAAATGAAATATATGTACACCGACGTCAAATTGTTCACGTATTAAATTTTAGTCTAATGCTCATACTGAGAGTCTGATAGGAACTGACGAGGGAAAAGAAGAGAGAGAGAGAGAACTGGAACTCTTTATCAAGCCCGCTGCTCGCTACACGTTACAAGAAAAACAAAGTGTCATGGACACTTAGAGGTTTACGTGAGGTAACGAGGTTATGTTGGAGAGCTTCTGGTCTCTGAGAATTAAGGCGTAGTAAATATACATAGCTACGTCTCTTGTTTGATTCTAGGGTCTTCTCCCTGTAGTAAATGTATACAGCTAGTGTATGTATTTCTCTTAAGATATCTCTCAAGATATTTCTTTCGAAGTTCGTTATAGACAGGGCAATGTAGGATAAAATGATCTTCATTCTCAGTGGCTGTACAAAATGCACACTTAACATTTAAGTGGTGTCGATTTACAAACGGCTGGTTTGTCTGCAGATTGTTGATTCCAAAGCGAAATCTAACGAATGCATCCCGAAACTTTTTAATAGTAAGAGTAAACAGGTACTCTTCTAGACCAAATTGACCTTTGAGTAATGAGTACCAGTGGTACCTAGAACTCGTTGCACATTTATCATGCCATGTTTGGTGCCAGCTGTCTTTAAGTCTTTGCTTAAATTGATTCAAAAAAGCAGTTTTGTTGCCAACACCTTCATTTAGCCATACGTAAGAAAAACCTGACCGGCACAGGCAGTTTTTAATGTGTTCTACCCAGTTAGCATTCTTTGGAATATTAGCATTCTTTAACATGAGGTATGCTTGTTTTGGGAGTCTTGTTATTGGCATAGTGGATAGCCTGAGCCAGTATTTGACCGCCTTGGTGATATACGAAATAGACAAAGGGTATCTGCCAAGATCCCCGTATACCATTTGGTTTGGTGTCCGGGTGTCTAATCCAAGGATTCTCTTGCAGCCAAATGTATGGACTTTTTCTATATTTCCTGCATTATGCAGGCCCCATATCTCAGACCCATAGAGCATTGTCGATTGCACCTGCGCGTCAAATAGCTTGAAAAACACTTTCGGATCAAGTGTGTGCAGGTTCCACATTGCCTTCAAGGTCTGAACAACTTTTTGCTTTCCTTTTGACGCCAGATCATCAGTACAAACGTTCATGGATAATCTGGTGGAGAAAACTATGCCAAGGTACTTGTACCTGTTGACTATTTCTAGAGATTTGTCATCAAGTGACCACTTTTCGCCTTGCGCAAGATGTCCACCCTTACGAAAAACCATGACCTTTGTTTTGTCTACGTTAATCTTTAAACCTAATGATTTAGATACACTTCCTAGGTTGTCTAGTTGGTTTTGTAACCCATAGGGGGTGGTAGAGAGAAGAACAGTGTCATCGGCAAACAAAAGAAGGAAGAGTTCATTTGTTCCAGGCAGGAGCTGGACGCCATGTTTTCCATGCATGCGCACGTGGTCAGCTACCGAGTTCATGTAGAGAGCAAACAATAACGGACTCTCCAAGGCTCCCTGCTTCACACCAGCTGGGCATCTGAAGAATTCAGAGAGTAACCAGTTCCACCTAACGCATGACTGGACACGGGCGTACATGGCTTTCAGCATTTTAATAATTTTAGTTGAAAGTCCTGCAGCATCAAGCGCGCGCCAGAGCAGATCGCGATTCACAGAATCGAACGCTTGAGAGAGAGAGAGAGAGAGAGAGAGAGACAGAGAGACAGAGAGACAGAGAGACAGAGAGACAGAGAGACAGAGAGAGACAGAGAGAGAGAGACAGAGAAAGAGAGAGAGACAGAGAGAGAGAGACAGACACAGAGAGAGACAGAGAGAGAGAGAGAGAGAGAGAGAGAGAGAGACACAGAGAGAGACACAGAAAGAGAGACAGACAGACAGACAGACAGACAGACAGACAGACAGACAGACAGACAGACAGACAGACAGACAGACAGACAGACAGACAGACAGACAGACAGACAGACAGACAGACAGACAGACAGAGATTTCGGAAAAACGTCCATAAACGGGCCACACAAGTGGACTCGTCCGAGGAGAGGGGTGTGAGAAAGAGAGCCAAGCTGGCGGAAAACACAATTAAACTTGCGGGACACAACATCTGATTGGCTGCATTTTAACCCGTTTTTTTTTTCTTCTTCAAATCGTGAGATTCTGTTGGCGTTCTATGTATGAATCACCGCAAATTAACTGAGAATTAACCAACCAAGCTCGCGTGCCAGTCAGATGCTGTTGCTTGCTAGCTTGTATGGTCCGCCAGCTTGGCCACGTTTCCACACACCCCTCTCTTCGGACGACTCCACCAGTGAGGCCCGTTTATGGAAGCCTTTCCAAGTTTTCAGTAGTCTTAATTTGTCACAATATTTTTTATTTTGAGAGTCCCTGGAAGATTGACATTTATTGTACAAGTGCATATCCTCGTAGACACATTTATTGAACTGAATTACATCCAATTAAATCAAATCAAATCAAAGTAAATTATATTAATCGAGTAGAATATAATCGAATCGAATTGAACGGAAAAAATAGAATGAAATAAAACAAATGAAATGAAATAAAATAAAATAACTTAAGATAAAATAAATAAATTGAATTGAACTGAGTTGAACTGAATTGAACTGAATTGAATTGAACTGAATTGAACTGAATTGAATTGAACTGAATTGAAATAAGTTGAATTGAATTGAATCTTACCAGTCGTATTCTACGACTAGGGCAATGTGATGTTATCAGTTGTTGGATGAGGTCTGACTTGCACACACAATAGTCACTGCCTTCACTCGCTCTGTCTCTCACTCTCAAAACCAGAAACAGAGGCCATGAAAATTCAATTCATAATGGTTTAATCAATTAAAGCGCATGATACGAAATATTCATGCAAGGATCAAGCACGCACAATAGGAATACATAAATGACAGGCCAGCCGTAATGATGAATGCTGAAGACTTAAATCAGTCCTTGTTCAAAGAAAGTTCTCATCAAATGTCCATCGACAAAATAGTCCTTATCACACAAGACCACTGATTAGAAAATCCAGGGCGGCATAGGAATTAAACATCACGTCTTTGCACAGTACGAATTATTAACTACTTGCCCAATCCAATGCATCTCAAACAAATGCAATCCAATTCTATTGCATACTTGTGCATAATAAAATATCGTAATTACATGTAAAATCTATTTAAAAACCGAAATAAACACAACGCATTATACAACAGCACAGATTTGCACAATACCAATTACTAACTACACGCACAATTCAACATAACGCATACAAGCGCAATGCTTTTCAACCGAATGTTTTTGCATAACACAGCACACTGACTACACGTCCATGGGCGCATTGCTTACTCTATGAACCTTGCGAGATGTTGCCAGGAATAGGTCAGTGTCAACATATATCAACATGATAAAAGCAGGTGTAAAAGTAGTCATGTGTTTGACACATGTTGACACCGGCCTTTTGTGTGCCAACTAGGTGGCTAAGCAACGCGCCACACTACAACTCAATGCAAGAAAGAGTATTGCAAAGTGCTGGAAAAAGCGAGACTACCCTAGAAGTTTCCAGCAGTGACGCAAACCCCCTCGACAGATCCGTTGCATAGATACGGCACGTTGTCAGGGCGGCGTTGCTTTTGAAGTGTCACGTGACGTCGCTTCGAGTTTGTTCCAGGTAATCTAGTCAAGTCTCACATCTTCTAGAGAGTTCTGCAGGTTCTGCAAAACGTGTGTGAGCGTGCAAGTGGGTGTGCACACGTGAAAACACAGCGGACAGGAGAGTGGGAGAGGACACTCTGTGGCCAAGTGGTCAGCGCTTGACCTGCAGGCGCTCGCGGCCAATGGGTGCGACGGTGGATGCTGCGCGGATTCTGGGGCGGGTTTCAAAATGCGAAGATCTCGGTAGATCTACGCAGATCTCGCCAATTGGGCAGTTTCATTCTTTGCTTGCTCGCGAGCCAATCGTAGACGAGCGTAGATTGAGCGAGGCAGCTTGAGAGGTGCCTAGCTAGTGAGATTCAAGATGGCGGACAGCATGAGCATCGTGTCACTAGGAGTGACGTTTTTGGACGAGTCTTCGGTTAACTTTAACTTTCTTGGTTTACGGTAAGGTTTGAGGTTATTGTGTAAATTGAACATTTTTATTACCACTACCTATGCCCTGATAAGTGACTCCTGAGCCTAGTGCAGTCAAAGACCCTATGTACACTACCGCGCACTAGCGATTTTCCTTTACGCAAAGGGAGGTCAGAATGTAGAGTTACGTCTCTTTGCGAGATAATTTTCAATTCGAACTTAATGCAGGATTTCTCACCGTCAACCACACATCGTGCACACAATAAAGAAAAAAATCGTAATCTACTTCAATTGTCCAGCTGAGATTGCAGCGAGGTGACAAATTAAGGCACACATGAGTCAGCGGAGAACGAATTATCGAATAGTTTCAGTGTCGAAGCGTCACAAAACATAAACCCTAGTCTCGGTCGTCGCCATCTTGGATCTTCGCTCGCCGCTGGGGTAGTTTCTTTTTTAGCTAGCTCTTACTGCGAAGCAAGATTTTGCGACCAAGATCGACTACCTATTTTGAAACCCGCCCCTGGAGTTGCATCCTTGAGCAAGGTGCTTAACTCACAGTGCTTTCCCCCACCCAGGAGCAAGGTGCTTAACTCACAGTGCTTTCCCCCACCCAGGAGCAAGGTGCTTAACTCACAGTGCTTTCCCCCACCCAGGAGCAAGGTGCTTAACTCACAGTGCTTTCCCCCACCCAGGAGCAAGGTGCTTAACTCACATTGCTTTCCCCCACCCAGGAGCAAGGTGCTTTACTCACAGTGCTTTCCCCCACCCAGGAGCAAGGTGCTTAACTCACAGTGCTTTCCCCCACCCAGGAGCAAGGTGCTTAACTCACAGTGCTTTCCCCCACCCAGGAGCAAGGTGCTTAACTCACAGTGCTTTCCCCCACCCAGGAGCAAGGTGCTTAACTCACAGTGCTTTCCCCCACCCAGGAGCAAGGTGCTTAACTCACAGTGCTTTCCCCCACCCAGGAGCAAGGTGCTTAACTCACAGTGCTTTCCCCCACCCAGGAGCAAGGTGCTTAACTCACAGTGCTTTCCCCCACCCAGGAGCAAGGTGCTTAACTCACAGTGCTTTCCCCCACCCAGGAGCAAGGTGCTTAACTCACAGTGCTTTCCCCCACCCAGGAGCAAGGTGCTTAACTCACAGTGCTTTCCCCCACCCAGGAGCAAGGTGCTTAACTCACAGTGCTTTCCCCCACCCAGGAGCAAGGTGCTTAACTCACAGTGCTTTCCCCCACCCAGGAGCAAGGTGCTTAACTCACAGTGCTTTCCCCCACCCAGGAGCAAGGTGCTTAACTCACAGTGCTTTCCCCCACCCAGGAGCAAGGTGCTTAACTCACAGTGCTTTCCCCCACCCAGGAGCAAGGTGCTTAACTCACAGTGCTTTCCCCCACCCAGGAGCAAGGTGCTTAACTCACAGTGCTTTCCCCCACCCAGGAGCAAGGTGCTTAACTCACAGTGCTTTCCCCCACCCAGGAGCAAGGTGCTTAACTCACAGTGCTTTCCCCCACCCAGGAGCAAGGTGCTTAACTCACAGTGCTTTCCCCCACCCAGGAGCAAGGTGCTTAACTCACAGTGCTTTCCCCCACCCAGGAGCAAGGTGCTTAACTCACAGTGCTTTCCCCCACCCAGGCGTAAAACCGGGTACCTGCGAGGGCAGCGATGGGTTACTGTAAAGCGATTAACCTTTGTATGCGGCCGTGAGCCAATATCGGGTAGGACTACTTCTCCGGAATTGGAGTTAGTGCCGGTACTTGACTGTGTGCCAGTACTTGACTGTGTGCCGGTACTTGACTGTGTGCCAGTACTTGACTGTGTGCCGGTACTTGACTGTGTGCCGGTACTTGACTGTGTGCCGGTACTTGACTGTGTGCCGGTACTTGACTGTGTGCCGGTACTTGACTGTGTGCCGGTACTTGACTGTGTGCCGGTACTTGACTGTGTGCCGGTACTTGACTGTGTGCCGGTACTTGACTGTGTGCCGGTACTTGACTGTGTGCCGGTACTTGACTGTGTGCCGGTACTTGACTGTGTGCCGGTACTTGACTGTGTGCCGGTACTTGACTGTGTGCCGGTACTTGACTGTGTGCCGGTACTTGACTGTGTGCCGGTACTTGACTGTGTGTCGGTACTTGACTGTGTGCCGGTACTTGACTGTGTGCCGGTACTTGACTGTGTGCGTCTTATCTGTCTGTCACTGAGTTGTTGTCAGGTGCCAGTGAAGGATTGATCAAATAATCATGTGACCAGGGGGTAAAGCGTAAAGCGGTTGGAGACCCAGACATGGGTGATGAGTCGCTGTATAAAATCACACCTTTACTTTCTGCCTTGTGAGAGTGTGACAACAGCAAATGTTTGCTATAGAATCGAGCCCTGAGAGAGAAGCGCCTTTATGGTGTTGCTGTGAACTGATTGTATCGCTGCGATTAGACAAGCGAACGAATAAAGCTTGTTCGAAACGACTATTAAACATAGATTTTCGACTTTCCCGGCGAAGCTAGGAGAACTCCAATATCTACAGAAGGTTTCCAAGGAGACGTTTGAAACAAGTGCTGTGCAAACAACACAGCACATCACTGTGCAATGCAATGCACTACACCAACTACATTATTTTTGCAATGCAACACTGTGCAATGCAATACATCAGCTACAACACTGTGCAATGCAAACAACACAGCACAACACTGTGCAACGCAATACACAGCACAACACTGCAATGCAATACACCCGCTACAGTAACCATTAACTTCGATGCAACCCCCAGCACTGAATGGCTGTATACTCCGCTACTTTTAAGCAGGGCCAGGTTTTTGATAATGACAGCTCATATTACGAAAAACATTCACAGTGTGGCAAACATGAGGGGTGGGAGGTGGGGGGTGGGGGGTGGGGGGTGGGGTGGGGGTAAAGGTGTGAAAGGCTGAAGCGGTAGAAAGGTTGGGTGGGAGTGATAAGCCTTCATCCTTTTGCATTTAGCACCTGGTCATTTAGGGTGCAGGGATGACTCTCTGGCATATGAAATGCCTCGGTGTAGCCTCGTAGCCCGTTCCCCAGCCCGTGGTCATGATGAACAAATGTTGGTACAGGACTGTGGAGTATTCCCCGGGGGCGTAAAACGTCTGCTTAACGGGGGTTCCATCCAGCCATTTTAGGGTTTGGGTGACGTTCTCGGCACCGATGTGACTTGCCACACCTTCAGTCAAAAAAAGAAGTCACGTAGGTTGGTGGGTTGGTTGGTAGGTAGTTAGGTAGGTGTGTGGGTGTGCTTGTGGGTGTGTGTTTGTGGGTGAGTGGGTAGGTAGGTGGGTTGGTAGGTAGATGCGAACCTACGTACACAGAGAGGCAGGTATGTAGGCGGGTGGGTGGGTGAGTGGGGTTTGGGTAGGTAAGTAGGTGGGTGTGCGGTTGTGTAGATAAGTAGATAAGGTTACGTCAGGTTAGGTTAGGTTAGGTAGGTATGTGTGTGTGAGCGCGCGTTTGTACATATAAGTGTGCGCGCACGCGTGTGTATGCATGCACACGACTGTGTGTATGCGCATGTGTGTGTATGTATGTTTGTGTGTATGTGTGTGTGTGTGTGTGTATGTGTGTGTGTGTGTGTGTGTGTGTGTGTGTGTGACTATAATGTGTATTAAAGAAATGCAGAACATATCTACGAACACAACTGTCATTAAATGCTGCAACAGTTATCACCATCCTGGCATTTTGTCAGTGTCACAAATGAAAAACCACATGCAACTTCACACACACACACACACACACACACACACACACACACACACACACACACACACACACACACACACACACACCTCCCTCTACAGCCTCCCGAAATTCATTAAGTATAGAAAGTTTGCAAAGTCCAGCATGGATGCATATCTAAGTGACCAATAAAGTGCAATCTGGTCGAAACTTTTCTTCTTTGAATATCCCCCTGGCTCTAAACAAAATGGAAATTATTGTCAACACATGTTTCAACAAATATGCACCAATAAAGGACGAACACTTTAGAAAATTAACAAACCAATTTGAAGAAACATTATATCAGCCATAAGAGAAATGAAATGATGACAAGCAAGAAAATTAACGAAACAACATCAAGCTATAAAAAAGAAGTTACACATCTGATCAAATAATCGAAATCAGACAATTAAGTAGAAAAGATTGAAAAACAAAAGCACACACCTGCAGAAATCTGGAAACTTTATAAAGGGGGTATATATGTGCGGTTTGAGCATTCATCGACGGGTGAAAAGGCGAAATATAAAAAAGAGCACATTTAACTTTACCTTTATATCAAATAAATAATTTGTTATATAAATTTAATAGATCCAGGCAGAAAAGCCCATCACAATAGAAACTAGAGAGCACAGTGAGAGCGCAAACCTCCACCAAGGAAGCCATACGCTCACTTCCATGGTATGTATAATCTTTTTTTTCAGGCAAGTCTGACGCTAGGAAGCTGAGTTCACTCCAGCGGCTGGAAGCGACTTCTGAGTGCCGAACGCATGCGACGACGTCATCATAGTTTGACGTCAGCAACCTCTTGATTTTCAATCACTTTTCTTGGTATTTCCAAAATATGAGGACACATAACAACGACAATTTCATGGATTGTTCCTTGTGTAATACCCTGACCTTTCATTAAATTTCATCAGTATCCGTTTTGAAACTTTTGAGTTATTTTGCTCAATAACTAACTAACTAATTAAGTAATTAAGCGAGGGTAAGGCATAACCTCCTAGGCGGAGGAAATAAACAGCAAAATTGAAAACGATCACACTAAGGTCGCTTACATAGTAAACGTACACTTTACGTCCTTACTCCGTCAACCATTTCCAAAACAAATAACTGATGTATTGCTTCACCTATATTACACAACCCTCCACCTACACGTACTGAATCTCCTGTGTTAAGCAATGACGGGTAAAATAACTATGCTGACAACCGAGATGTAAGAAAAGTGACAAGTAGTCACAGCTTGAGTGCAAAAGTGTCAACATTCGTCTCCATCTGTTCTATCTGAACCTCTTGCGAACATGTGTTACCCTAGCATTGTAAAGTAGATTTTCCCCCCAAAGATGGAAGCAAGCCAAAATAAAACATATGTTTAAACATGGTTCAGTGATGACTAAAGCCAACAGCTGACCGTTATTTGGGAATCCCTTTCACTGAAGCGTCACACTAGTGGACTCGTCCGAGGAAAGGGGTGCGGACCCGCTCCGCTGGTGGGCCAAGCTAGGCATCTGATTGGCTGCGTTTTTACATAGGCGTTTATGCTCGATTCAGAGCCGACTCGCCTTGACGGCTGCTGCAGATGTGACCTTCTTCGTAACCCAATTCAGCTGAAAGCGCATTGTGTACAACATTTTGTCAATTATTCTTACTCCCTATTCATTCTGTGGGCGGAATAAACGTCCAAGATTGCGTATGTGAGCTAGCAAGCACGTATTAATTTGGCTGTCATTCTGTGTGGGACTCACTGCAAAATAAACGACCAACATCGCACCCCTTTCCTCGGACGAGTCCACTAGTGTGGCCCATTACTGGAAGGGATTTCGTTATTTATACTGCCAACACTTAGCAAACTCCTCGAGAGGAACTTGCATAGTCACGCTTCATCGAGGAGCATCCAATTCCCACCGAAAGTCAATCTGGCATTTTGGCAAAATCAATCATGCCAAACTTCCTTAATCTACCTTACAAATTCGAGGTACGAAGCCAGTGATAACGGTAAACTCGTAGGAGCTGTGTTCTTAGGTAGATTTATCTAGCACATCTGTTCTAGTCACCCACCAAATACATCTCGAGAAACTTGATAATAGGATTTTTTTCTGGCTCATTGAATTGGTTTTGTATTTACCCTGGTGGTAGAATGCAAAGAGTTTATATTGATCCGTCATCGCCTGAAAGCCATGACGTCACTTCCGGAGTACCCCGAAAGACAATATTGCGCCCACATCTTTATCTGTTTATTCAGACATCTTATTCCATGTGCGGCTCATGGCAACTCAGATGTATATCAATTGACAGCGCATTAACTGCTGTTGGTGATTCTTTTGCTGGCCTGGAAGAAAAATAATCTAAATCATTATCTCGAGAGCATAACCAAATGGTATGTCAGAAAGACAATGCCAAATTAAACAACTTTTATGCTCATAACTACACATCACAGACGGAAAAAACCCACCCCAACCCTAGAGTACAAAAGTAAACAATGAATCTGTTCATCAATGGAACGGTGATTACAAACGAAACAAACAAAGAAACAAACAATGAAAAAGCATCCGCTCACAAACTCCTGAAGTAAACATGGACCAAAACTTAATTGGGCAAGACCGCAGTTAAACAATTGTATCACTTCAAGTGACGGCTCACCTTTTCCAGTACTTTCCATGTAGGTACGGATGAACATGTTCTCCTCCAGCGTCCTCAGTACGGCAAGCTGATCTCCGTTGGCCTCACAGGCGCTCTTGGCCTCATTCCAGGTCACGTAGGTGCTGTGGTGTTTCAGACAGAGGCGAAGAGTGAAACTGAATATGTATCCCTGTGCGATGGGGCAGATGTTCTCCTGTCGAACCAGCACGTATCCGGGCGCAGGCTCCATGACGTCAGCTTCCGGCGTTGACGTCACGAAGCCGAGGCAGTTTCCGCTCTCTGAGTTGAAGAAGACTGCCGAGCAATAGGGAT
>JAWQFJ010003338.1:130000-133070 GCA_034096865.1 Theodoxus fluviatilis | reverse complement strand
AAAGAGAGTGGAAACCCAAACCCGTGTTTGTACTGCCTGCCTTCCCTAGCTGCTGTCACTCTTAAGTCACACGACATGGCACAGAGTGCAGTCTGACCCAGTGGATAAACAGGAAAAGTCCTGACTCTGACCCTGGTGTTTGTCATGCAGGGCTTGACATGGGGAACTTCTCTCTCAGTGACCATACAAGGCTGACATAATTCAAAGCTTATGAAGGAAAACTTCGTCGGCCTTGTTTCACGCTTCATCCATTTTTCTCTGATTATTCCCGTTTTGCATTCATCCAACACCCTTTTCATTCATCCACATTCGCTCACTCATGCCTTTCATATGACCTTTGCATTCATCTGCATCTCCCTTCTACACAATGTGTGTCTCTTACACTTCCTCCCTTCTCGTCAGGGTTGGTCTTCACGAAGCAGCCACAAGTTCTGCTGGCCCTGTCTGAAATCCGACCTCGAACAATAATCTGTAATAACATCTGAGATCACATGGAGAATTTCAGCGTTTAGTACAGTTGTTATAGTCACAAGCTGTTTGTTCTTAATTTCCCCAAGGAAATATAGCTGCCTAGCATTCCGGCTGTTTGGGTTTTTTTGGTCTGTCGTTTTTGTTGTTTTTGGCGGGGGGGGGGGGGGTTTCCCCACCTGTGTCAGTGCTGCTGGTGGTGTTGATTGCAACATTATACAGTTTTCTTTTTGGAAGGTTGCAAAATACTATCAAGATATTCGAAATTAAACAGAAAGTTTCTTTCATACGCTTCTCACTTCAAACATAAACAATGTCAAATTCTACAATACACCTCTGCAAACCATTCGGAATCCTTACCAAAAGAGAAGAGGAAGACAGTTGAGTGTTTGCGAGGGACGAGGACACAAGGAGGGAAAAGAAGCTATGTGGAGAATGCAGTATCTGCCTGAACAATAGCGGCTGCTGTCTCCACCTCCATTGATCCTGGCCTTGGTGGCCAAGGCGTATGTCTTGCTCCAGGCCCGCCCTCCATCAGATAAAGCTATCTGAAATTACGCGATTAACACCCCAGATTTGCTCCTCCCGTCCGCCCAGACTCCATTAGGAGGGCTAATTGCACGTCCGATTCACTTATACCTGGATTGGCTGCCCCGGACGCAGCCCCCCATTGGAGGTCGTCCGGTCACGCAAGGTGGTCGGATCATCTGCAGAGAGAGAGAGAGAGAGAGAGAGAGAGAGAGAGAGAGAGAGATGCATGGTTAAAGACGCATGGGGAAAGAGACAAAATAATTCAGGATGACACACAGTTCTAATGTTTTATCCCGCTTTTCCAATCTTTAGGAAGTCAGGAATTATTTCACATCAACACACGCCCTACACCATGTTTATAGGTTGCTATACTGAATACTTGTGGTGTGGTGTTTACAACTGTTCTGTGACTCCGAGGTTTTGGGGGCATGTCCCATTGTGTGTATCTGGCTTTTGTAAACGTGAACAAACGATTAATTATGTTCTTGGTCTGAGAAGAAAATGCTCCGGTGCTCTCCAAGTGGAATTCATGACACCGAGTTAATCCTTACGCAAGCTGTTATATGATGCTTTAATGCAGGCTTTTCCCAGTGAATAATAACTATCTATAAGCGTACCGATTGCTGTCCTATAGATCGAAACAAACTATCTGCACTGTGGCTCGTAAAAAAGTATGCGTCCATTGACTAAATATTGATATTTCTCGCGACATTTACTGCGCGTGCAAAAAGGATAACTGCCATATTCCTTTATCCGTTGATCGACAAAGATTTGCTTGAAATCTCGAGATGACGCGTCTTCTGCCATCATTCGTCATAGTCACGTGACAAATGTCACGTGGGGGGTTTGTTCTGATGGGCTGTCAGACTATTGCGTCACTTTCAGCAGAACACCGCGTTCTCTATCCATTTCTCTGTACTTTCCTTCCTTCTCAGCAATCTGCACACAGAGTGTTGTAATAGTTTCTTTGTACGTGATGCTTTTTTGGGTAGCAATCTGCGCAAAATTTGTTGTTATCGTCTCCCTTTAATTTTCTGTTCTCATCAGGTTGTGGCCAAATCTCTCCCTAATTATCTGTACTCAGCACCTGCACCCATCCGGCGAAACACATATCTCTGTCTCTATGTCTCTCTCTCTCTGTCTTTCTCTCTCTCCCTCTTTCTCTCTCTGTCTTTCTCTCTCTCTCTCTCTCTCTCTCTCTGTTTTTCTACTTCTTGTATCTGTATCTGTCTGTCTATCTATCTGTCTGTCTGTCTGTATGTCTGTCTGTCTGTCTGTCTGTCTATCTGTCTGTCTGTATGTCTGTCTGTCTGTCTATCTCTGTCTCTGTCTCTGTCTCTGTTTCTCTCTCTCTCTCTCTCTCTCTCTCTCTCTCTCTCTCTCTCTCCTCTCCGGTGAGCGATCTGCATTGAAACTTCTCTTCCCGTCTCTCCGTACCCACCCTTCCCAGCTCAGTGGTCTGCACCAATATTCCATATCTATTTCTCTCTACTAAACAGTCTGCACCCAATGCTCTGAAGCCATTTCTCCATACACAACTCTTTCCACTCATCACCCCATCAAACAGAGACGTTGAGAGCGAGCTCGGCTTTCTCTTACACGACGTAAACGGCGCTACGTAATCTAGCGTCACGGCAAACACTGCCAGGGAAGCGCTCAGATTTCGCCTGGGGCGGGGGACGGCGCTATCGGGGCGGACAGACGCGAGAACGAGGCTCGAGGCTCGGGCCGTTGGGTGGCGCCACTTGCACGTGATTTATTGCGGGAAATACGGCGCTATCGCACCGCCAGAGGGCGTGAGCGTCGCAGATCGCACGTGCAGCGTCGTCCAGCCAGCGACGTCGTAAACACGTCACGGTAGCCGTAAATACGTCATCGGTGTCGTTAATACGTCACTGGAGTGCTCATACGTCATCATCGCTCTGCTCGTGCCCTATCCTCTCTGCATCGACAGCAACGGAATTGAACGCGGACGAGGAGCGCATCGTGTGAAGGCAGTTTGTGGGCGTGGGGTTTCGGGTGGTCAGATTAGCAACGGCAGCTTATTACAGAGGTCGTGGTTGCGCACGGC
>JAWQFJ010003338.1:122500-125000 GCA_034096865.1 Theodoxus fluviatilis | reverse complement strand
ATCGCGTCCTCTTCTGGGATGGAGAGGGCTTCCCTGACAAGAAAGCAATCTGCCCCAGACTGGGATCGAGTTCTCCTCTTGGCAAGTGAAGACCCAATCCGCTTGGTGGTTCAATCGCCCAGCACCCTGGTCTTTGACTCACTGCAGCGACGGAATCATTGAGGCCTGAATTGCAGACGACGCGTAATTACAGCCAGTATTTCTGTCCTCGGTTCAGTAAAAAAAAAGGAGGGTTCGTTGAGCTACAGCGATTCTCTTCATATCAGTTCCTTCCTGCAGAACTGGCTTCTAGTGAGGCTCGAAAGTTTTACGGAGGAAGGAGGTAAACTGAAAATTTTCCGCGATCTAAATCCAAATTTCCTGCACGCCATATAAAACACAACAACCACCTAGCGTGGGCATGCTAGAAAAGTTTTTTTTTAAATCGAGAGATGTTAGCATTTAACGCACATAACTGAATTCGTACCTTGACCCGGGTTGGGGATTTGCCATGGAGGTGGATGGGGTGGAATATGTTTCCCTGCAAAATTATGGATTACAGCTTTTCCCCCATTATTTTTTTCCACGTGCAAACATGAGTGTATGCATACGTGTGTAGTGTGAGTGTGTGTGTGTGTCCGCGTGCACGCTTGCGCGTTGCTCGCAAAAGAAGCAAGAGTAGGGGATGCGCGGATCACTGAATCGCCTGTTCTAGACCTTCCATTCTCCATCCATTTTGGAACTCTTTTCTTCATGGAGGTCTTGTGTTTCGACAACATCGAGAACGTTTCAAGATTTGAACATGAAAGTCTCAAGCTATTATAAAGTCACCGAAATGTCCGATATCCATAGCGTTTGTGGGTGCTTGTTCCAGAGTTTTTGGCCCTGGAAAGAAATAGCAAACCAAATACACAAACACACACACACACACGCGCGCACGCGCGCGCGCGCCCAAATACACACACACTCACACACACACACACACACGCACAAACACACACACACACACACACACACACAAACACACACACACACACGCACAGAGGCGCGCCCGCAAACACGCATGCGCGCACGCGCGCACGCACACAAACATAACCACACGCATTTCCCCCACTCCACCCTACATACACACTCACACACACTCGCGTGCATTATACACGTGCACACACACTTACACACACACATATATACACACACACATACACACATGCACACACACACAAACACACAGAGGCGCACCCACAAACATACACCCACGCGCGCGCGCACGCGGACACACACATAACCACACGCATTCCCCCCACCGCCATACTTACACACACTTATACACACACATACACACACATACACACATATACACACACATACACACACATACACACACATACACATACACACAAACAGACACACACATACACACATATACACTCACATATACACACATACACACACATACATACACACACAAATATACGCGCGCGCATACACACACACACATACACACGCACACACACACACACACACACACACACACACACACACACACACACACACACACACACACACACATCACAGTGAGGGCGGTACAGGTGTAAAGAAAGGACAAGATACGAATTTCCTCAAGCATGCTTCCGACTCCCCCAAGTGGGCGATGCGACCACAGGGAGCTCCAATAACTGTATCTGACTACAGCTCTCTCCCCTGGACAGCGCTTCCTTTCCCTGCCACACACGATCCTATGTTCAGGATCTTTGCTGCCACGAGCCTGAAGCGCGTTGCTCACGCTAGGAATCTTGCAAGATCTTGCGAGAAATAGCCGGTGTCAACATGTGTCAAACATTTGACTGCCTTTACATCTGTTTTCATCATGTTGACACTTACTGACACCGGCCTAATTTTTGCTAACGAAATAGGCTAACCACTTGACTGGAGACACATGAAAGGTGGAGGTGGAGCTGCGGGAGGAAGCGGTGAACGGCTTGAAGCATGAAGAGCACGAGGACGACAGGACAGAAAGATCCAGGTAGGGTGGAAGCAGGAACCGCAGAAGACAGTGCAACAGCGCGGGAAATATACATGTGTACATTGGAATATTTCAAGATCCACCGTGTAGTCAAAGACGAACAAACCGAAGTGCAAAATGTGTCGACAAGTAAGATTTTCCAAGACGAAACAACACCAAAACACCGTCAGGGTTATATGACGAAAACGGAAAAAATGCTGAATAGTGAATGATAACAAAGAGGAAAGAAGAGAAGAGGGAGGTGAAGAAGGGAAACGGGGGGGGGGGGGGGGGGGGGGGGGGGGGGGGCGGGGGCGGAAGGGGAGGGAAAAGT
Organism: Theodoxus fluviatilis; assembly: GCA_034096865.1. Taxonomy (NCBI): domain Eukaryota; kingdom Metazoa; phylum Mollusca; class Gastropoda; order Cycloneritida; family Neritidae; genus Theodoxus; species Theodoxus fluviatilis. The sequence goes on along the minus strand of JAWQFJ010003338.1, from coordinate 122,685 downwards.
GTGTGTGTGTGTGTGTGTGTGTGTGTGTGTGTGTGTGTGTGTGTGTGTGTGTGTGTGTGAACGGATGAGGAAGGAGGACGAACAGGACAACAACAACGACGACAACTACAACAACAACGCTGTTACTCTCTCTCTCCCTCTCTCTCTCTCTCTCTCTCTCTCTCTCTCTCTCTCTCTCTCTCTCT
>JAWQFJ010003338.1:115000-117500 GCA_034096865.1 Theodoxus fluviatilis | reverse complement strand
AATAGTGTGGCTCCCCGTCTGTATGCAGCGTCAAAGCATTAGTCGCAGAACTTTTGTAAAGAAAATATTTTTGTCAGATGAAGAAGTACAAGTAATGCTTTGGGTCTATGCAGTATGGCAAATATAATGTTTTGATGTTAACTTCTGTCGATTAAAAAACACAAAACTTCACACACACACACACACACACACACACACACACACACACACACACACACACACACACACACACACACACACACACCACACGCGCGCACACGCACACCCACAGGCACAAGCACAGAAACATACACACGCGCGCGCGCAATCGCACGCACACACACAGACACACACACACACACACGTACACACACACACACACACACACACACACACACACACACACACATATCACTAAAGTCCGTGATTTATGATATTTCAAATTGATGAATTTTTTCTTCTTTGTGTGTAGATATGTAATGATCTCAACTTCTAGAAGATAAGCTAACTTTATTCAGTTTGAAATAAAAGGCTGTTTTACATCGCGAAATTCACGCCTTGTCATCAGATCAATGTGTTAGTGTTGCGAAACGCTTCATTTGCTTCAAAGCCTCAACGAGCAACTGTTTTTATTGGCCACAGCTCTCGCTCGGTCGCAAGATAATGGCGAGGTCTCTAACCATCGACATCGCTGACAAGGTGTCACAGGAGGGCAAGGTTGCAACTGTCTCAAAATTCAATGCTTGCAGGACAATCTGGTTTAACGAGTTTACACGTGCCTGCAATCACCGGCCTGCAGTCGTCATTCTTGTATTTGCCTGCCTCTCAGTCATGAATATTCATACACTTCATCCTCCATTGTCTTCCGTCTCGAGGCATTTCCGGTGCGCAGAGCCGGTAATGGAGGCACTTGGGCAGCACTCCTAAGGGCTGGCTGACTGGTCTCTCTACAGTGCTGCACCCACACTCAGCGCCGCTCCTCAAGGCTGCCAGGACTGATTCACACTCAAGACTGCAACAGAAGTGCAGCAGGAGTGCTAAATATTCATTTAATGACAAGTCAGGTTCGTACACGAGGAACGTTGAAGGACTACTGTACAGAATCGCTGAGCACACTGGACTCATGTGCACTCTTTAAAGAACTTTCACGACAACGAGCTCACCCATGCGCAAGGCTGCCACACAAAATGCTCCACACACACATGCAGGACTGTCGAACATCCAGGCATACTACTCAAGACGGTTGTACGGGATTGTTCTACACAGACCATAGACCTGTCGTATAATCAGAACTGCTTAACACAGTGGAATGCGTTTCAGGACAGCTGAACAAGAACTGCTGATCATTAGGGACTCTTTCACAGAACTCAAGCATTCGCACTACTGTTACGCATGACCACAGTACTGAAAAGACAGGACTGCTTTACAAACAGATCTCCTGTGTACAAAGGACTATTAGTATCTAGGACCGTCGCACGTACAGAAACGCTGCACAGAAATGCTCTACACACAAGAGTGCTGCTCAGAACCGCTGTATGAGGACTGCTGTGTTAGAACCATAACGCACAACCAACGAAACGCTGTGGAACCTTCAGGCAGCTTTACCTCCCAGCCGCGCCACCTGGCGGCTGGCCAGGGGAGAGCACTCTGCGAGCCACTCGCGACGCTAACGAGCTCGTGCTAAATTAGCCTCGGACCGGAAGTGGCGTGTCGTCAGAGAGATCGATAGCGAGGCTGTAGCAACAGACAAACTCGCAGCTCTCCGGGCACACAGAGGCGAGGTTTGGGCTGACTGACAGTCTGTGGATCCCTGACTCGCGTCCTCCTGGTGTCGTGTCGTGTCGTGTCGTGTCGTGTCGTGTCGTGTCGTGTCGTGTCGTGTCGTGTCGTGTCGTGACGTGTCCTGTCCTGTCGTGGCGTGTGGCGTCGTGTCCTGTCGTGTCGTGTCGTGTCCTGTCGTGTCGTGTCGTGGCGTGTCGTGTCGTGTCGTGTCGTGTCGTGCCCTGTCGTGTCGTGTCGTGGTGTGTCCTGACGTGTCGTGTCGTGGCGTGTGGTGTCGTGTCGTGTGGTGTCGTGTCGTGTCGTGTCGTGTCGTGTCGTGTGGTGTCGTGTGGTGTCGTGTCGTGTCGTGTCGTGTCGTGTCGTGTCGTGTCGTATTGTGTCGTGTCGTGTCGTCGTCTGTTCAGCCTGCCTCTGTCTGCGCGGTGTCACGCTCTTTAGTGCGACAGAACGGTGTATTCAGCTTTGCTGTTCCTGCAGATTTTCTCCATTGTTAATTGAGCATATTTCATTAATACTTGTTTAGGTATGAATAATGTTTTAAGACAAATTATGTGCAACAGAAATGCTAATCACATTTTCAACCGAAAAAGATGTAAGCGCTTCTCATGTAACGCATTCTATGAATAAATAATACGGAAATTTGAACAATACATGTACACAGACACAGACGTTCGAGAGTGTGAACAACACTGGGAAATTACAAAGTCCTATGAATTTACACTTTGGTGGACTTTCAGGC
>JAWQFJ010003338.1:102500-110000 GCA_034096865.1 Theodoxus fluviatilis | reverse complement strand
CTTTGGCTACGACGAAGTTAGAGGTTTGGTAAGAAGAGAGCTGGCAACCCTCGGGTTTGCACGATACAATGAGCTCAATTACAGTTTTATGGACTTGCAGTCTGGACAAGGAGGCACTTAGTGTGGCCGTCCATTTTCATAACAAAGCCATCATGTCCAATGAGTCCAGAGATACGGACGGTCTTCCCTCTGGCTGTAATAAAGCTACTGAAATCATCGACCGCAGCGTTTATTTCTTCGGGGTCCATCTGGTGTACTCGTGCTTCTGGTCGCTGTCCACCTGTGAGAGATGTTTCTCAGTTCTAGAAGCCTTGTGCTGAGCGAGGCGCGAGTGTCCTTTGCGGGTTCGCGATTCAGCTCTGGTTTTATTTCCCCACAGCCGTGTAGCTTCTGTAAAGGAACATCTGTCGGCGCGTCCCTTGTCGAGATGGATGTCGTCGTTGTTGTTGTTGTTGCCATCGTGGCTTCCCTGAGCTCCTGCTCCTCCTGCTCCTCCTGCTCATCCTGCTCCTCCTGCTCTTCTGCCGGTTCCTGCTTCCTCTGATCCTCATGTTGTTGCTTTCCTGTTCCTCTTGCCGCTCTTGTTCCTTTTCCTCCTACACCGGATCTGCTGCTGCCGCTCCTCCTCCTCCTCCTCCTCCTCCTCCTCCTCCTCCTCCTCCTCCTCCTCCTCCTCCTCCTCCTCCTCCTCCTCCTCCTCCTCCTCCTCTCCCCCCCCCCCTCCTCCTCCTCGTCCCCTCTCCCCCTCTTCCTCCTCCTGCTGCTTCTGCTGCAGCTGCTCCTCCTTCACCCCCTCCTCCTCCCCCCCATCCTCCTCCTCCTCTTCCCCCCTTCCTCCTCCCCGTTCCTCCCCCTCCTTCCTCCTCCCACCTTCTCTCCTCTCACCCCTTCCCCTCCTCCCTCCCCCCAACTTCCTCCTCGTCTTGCTGCTGCTGCTGCTGAACTATTCAAATGATTATAACTCTGGTGACGCCATTCTATCATCCCAGGACGGAAAAACGATAGTGTTCAGGAAACCATTGAACTGAGTAGGCTAGAAAAACAGAGAGAGAGAGAGAGAGAGAGAGAGAGAGAGAGAGATGCAGAAGGAGGTAAGCGATGCTGGGTGATGCCTCCTTCGCATAGCTGCTCGGCCTGTCCAGAACTCCCACAGAGAAAGGGGTAGGGGGTGGGGAGGCAAATAAGCAAGCTGGGAGAGCGAAGGTTGGAGGGAGAGAGGGAAGGAGGGGCGCAGGCAAGGCTGTCCGTGCTGGAAGTGAAGGCTCACAGCAGAGAGCGATAAAACGTCATTCTTGCTTCATCTCGCTCTCATCAAAGCCCGCCTCTTCGTCCAATACCTCATATACAGCAACCCGGCATCCTCACAGCGCCATGTCCACAGTTCCTGGGGTCAGCCGTAACTCCCTCCGTGTCAAACTTGGGATCTCTGCTCCCTCCTCCTCCTCCTCCTCCTCCTCCTCCTCCTCCTCCTCCTCCTCCTCCTCCTCCTCCTCCTCCTCCTCCTCCTCCTTCTCTCCTCCCATCACCCCTTCCCCTCCCTCCTTCCCCTCCCTCTTCCCTCTCCTTCCCCCTTCACCCTCCTCCCCCTTTTTATTTCAAGATGAGAAAAGTACATTCAGCGCAATTTGATTGTACCAAGTATGTAACTTCTTATGCAGTGCAAAGAGAGTGACAGAAAAGTCACAACGCTGGCGAACTGTACAAATGATGAAATGATAACATACGTATATATCAGTTTATTCCTCTTTACTGCTCAGCTGGGTTCAAAGGAGCGATTTGCAGTTGAAAAATATTGTTTGCTCGTTCGTTCTTTTGTTTGTTCGCTTGCTCACTCGCTCGCTTGCTGGTTCGTTCGTTCATTCGTTCGCTGGTTCGTTCGTTCGTTCGTTTGCTATATGCTCCGTCCCTCCATTCAGACTGAGCTCTTTTCCACAGCTTCACCTCTGCCACGGCTACTGCGACTACTTCTATAACTACTAACTGCCTCTGGCTCTGCTCCTCCACCGCTGCCGCCACTGCTGCCTCCCCTACTTTTGTGCTACATCTTCTTCTGCTTTTGATTCCCTTACTGCCGCTAATTCTGCCGTTGCTGCTTCTACTGCCTCTACTGCTGCTGCTGCTTCTACTGCCTCTACTGCCGCTGCTGCTTCTACTGCCTCTACTGCCGCTGCTGCTTCTACTGCCTCTACTGCCGCTGCTGCTTCTACTGCCTCTACTGCCGCTGCTGCTTCTACTGCCTCTACTGCCGCTGCTGCTTCTACTGCCTCTACTGCCGCTGCTTCTTCTACTGCCTCTACTGCTGCTGCTTCTACTGCCTCTACTGCCGCTGCTGCTTCTACTGCCTCTACTGCCGTTGCTGCTTCTACTGCCTCTACTGCCGCTGCTGCTTCTACTGCCTCTACTGCCGTTGCTGCTTCTACTGCCTCTACTGCCGCTGCTGCTTCTACTGCCTCTACTGCCTCTACTGCTGCTGCTTCTACTGCCTCTACTGCCGCTGCTGCTTCTACTGCCTCTACTGCCGTTGCTGCTTCTACTGCCTCTACTGCTGCTGCTGCTTCTACTGCCTCTACTGCCGCTGCTGCTTCTACTGCCTCTACTGCCGCTGCTGCTTCTACTGCCTCTACTGCCGCTGCTGCTTCTACTGCCTCTACTGCCGCTGCTGCTTCTACTGCCTCTACTGCCGCTGCTGCTTCTACTGCCTCTACTGCCTCTGCTGCTTCTACTGCCTCTACTGCTGCTGCTGCTTCTACTGCCTCTACTGCCGCTGCTGCTTCTACTGCCTCTACTGCCGCTGCTGCTTCTACTGCCTCTACTGCCGCTGCTGCTTCTACTGCCTCTACTGCTGCTGCTGCTTCTACTGCCTCTACTGCCGCTGCTGCTTCTACTGCCTCTACTGCCGTTGCTGCTTCTACTGCCTCTACTGCCGCTGCTGCTTCTACTGCCTCTACTGCGGCTGCTGCTTCTACTGCCTCTACTGCCGCTGCTGCTTCTACTGCCTCTACTGCTGCTGCTGCTTCTACTGCTTCTACTGCTGCTGCTGCTTCAACTGCCTCTACTGCCGCTGCTGCTTCTACTGCCTCTACTGCTGCTGCTTCTACTGCCTCTACTGCCGCTGCTGCTTCTACTGCCTCTACTGCTGCTGCTGCTTCTACTGCCTCTACTGCTGCTGCTGCTTCAACTGCCTCTACTGCCGCTGCTGCTTCTACTGCCTCTACTGCTGCTGCTTCTACTGCCTCTACTGCTGCTGGCGGTGCAGGTGGCGCTCATTGCGAGCGATTTCCCTCTGCGATGGAGACGAACAATTGACAGGAGGATGTGGGGAAGGAGGGAGTGCGTGAGAGGGGGGTAGAGAGACAGACAGACGATTAAGTGTCCACCACGCCCTGGACCTGACTGCTGACAGCGAGGAGACGGAGGAAAATGTGCCAGGCCAAGATCGATGAGAAATTTGTCTGGACTGGCGGGTTTCGAATCAAGGCAGACTGACAGCCGTTTGTAGGGCATCAAGTTTACATGGCGCTGTACTGCCTCCTACGTTCGTGTCGACTTGTTAACTATTGATGAATTAACTGATGCGAAAATGAATGTATACGGCCTATCAGCATTTGTATGCTATTTTAAGCCAACAACGATAACGTCTCAATGAGCAAATCTAGTCACGTAGGGTGTGGCGGTGGGTTTATTGATATTCCAAACTCATAAATGATGATGATGATGATGATGATGATGATGATGATGATGATGATGATGATGATGATGATGATGATGATGATGATGATGATGATGATGATGATGAAGATGATGATGATGAAGACGACGACGACAACGACGACGACGTCGGCGAGGGTCATGCCGACGATAGTCATCATCATCATCATCATCACATCATCATCATCATCATCATCATCATCATCATCATCATCATCATCATCATCATCATCATCATCATCACATCATCATTATCATCATCATCATCATCATCATCATCATCCAACAAAAACAACGACGATGAAGACTACAACGACAGCGTGCCTCATTCTTGCGAACATCTTTGTTCTTGTCCTCAGGAAGACACGTTCATTGTTTGAAGACTTCCATCTGCGGTCACCGCAGTGCTGCACCGACAACGTTGTAGTGGATGGCGGGAGGCAATTCGAGTTTGCACCAGGTGTCGCCCTAGGACCCGTGCATAATTAAACAGTGCACCCACTGGCCACAGCACCACAAAAGGGCGAGTGCATTGACCTCTGGCCGAGAACCCCTCTCCTATGAACGAATGTCCCCCGACATTTTGTCAATGGAGAAATCGGTGCTGCAGCACTTATTTTTCAGTGGCTCTCCTGCAGCGTGTGAAGCAAAAACAATGCTGGAGGCTAAAGGGGAGATGGCAGAGTACAGAGGACCAAGAATACTGCTGGGGAGGTGACCATGTATGTACAACATATCAGAAACGAAACTGTGTTCAGCGGACAACATAATTATAGGCAGACACATAGAGGCAGGCAGGAAGGCAGACAAGCAGATAGACACACACAGACACACACACAGACGCACAGATAGACACACAGATGACACGTATGTAAAGGCACAGACGGACGGAAGGACAAGGACGGACAGAAAGACAAGTCAGCAGACCCCCACACGGAGGAAAGATAAAGTAGAGAACTGGGGCTCCAGAGAAGGCGCGATGTGGAGGAATCACATTCCAGTTCACTAGAGACTTCGCCTACCGGCGAAAGTGTCTCTTGCACAGTTGACATCACGTGATGGAAGGATATCGTCCGAAAAATTCAAATGAGGGTCACACAAGAGGCTTGTGGGATAGCCGATCTGCTCCCTGACATACGCTGTTAAAGTAGTTCTAAGACTATTTCGCACAAAACTCATAACTAAATCTTGTTGAGGCAATAAACAAGCGTTTATTCGATAAAATAAAATGTTTGTGTTGAAATGGAAAATGTTTTGACATCTGAATGATTTCTGTAAAAAAGTGGAGAGAAAAATAGTATCAGAACGAACTAGTTTTGGCGCAAGACCCTTCGGTCAAGTCTATTACGCATTCCTTGCGAACTGTGCCGGAGTCACTACTGACTCGGGTTCACAGAATGGGTGAATCACCCAAAGCTGTTGTAGGGAGTAGATACGAAGCAGACTGTCGTGCTTGATGGAGGACGGGCTGGAAGGGAGGGGGTGGGCTGCAGGTGTAGGAGGGGATGGGGAGGGAAGATGGAGGGGAGTGGAAGGGGAGCGGGAGGGAGGGGAGGACGCAGCTGACCAAACACTGGCCACTCCACTGGTCAGCCAGACCGCCCTGGTCGAGGAGGACTCGGCGCCACCTACGCCTTCACGCGGGGGACGTTTCCCAATCTCAGCTTCCCTGCCACTTAATTAGCTTCCCTGCCATCTCAAGGTGTGAAATGTATCGTTTTATATAGAGGCCTGTCGCCCGTATTTGGATCTCAATGCGCTTCACACTTAACGATCATGCCACCTGCAACTGCTAAAATAGCCTAACCTTGTGTTTCTTTCCTTCAAGAATGCGTTTCGAACGCCTGCGTATGATATCCATTGAGTGGCTTTCTCCGAAGGCGTTTTATGACTGGGAAAATATATTTATAGTGCAATTGTTTGTCTAACTGATACATTCTCCTACTTAAACGTTGTCATTAGTTGAATGAGAACAGTGACCACAACTTCATGGAACGTTGCGTTTTGCTCATTGCCTTTGCCGCTAACACTGAGCAAGAATGGGACAGCATCCCTCTCCGCCATTTCCGGCTTGCTTCCCCTGCCAGGAGGAAGGGCGGGACACCATGACGCCACGCCCCTCGCTGTGCCCCGACGGACAGAGTGCGTTGTGCTGCCAGTGGACTGTGTACCGACCCCTCCACCCTCCACCTCATCAAACACGCTCTCCTGTGGGACTGACTGTCTCTCTCCCCCACCCTCTCTGTGGGGCACTCGTGTGTGTGTGTGTGTGTGTGTGTGTGTGTGTATGTATGTATGTGTGTGTTGTGTGTGTGTGTTGTGTGTCTGTGTGTGTGTGTGTGTGTGCGTGCGTGTGTTGTGTGTGTGTGCGTGCGTGTGTGTGTTTGTATGTGCGCGCGTGTGTGTGTGTGTGTGTGTGTGTGCGTGTGTGTGTGTGTGTGTGTGCGCGCGCGCGCATCTGTGTGTGTGTGTGTGTGTGCGCGCGCGCGCATCTGTGTGTGTGTGTGTGATACATATTTACCTCTCATGTAGAATCACTCGATTTGCGTGTACAACGTTCCTATCGAACAGCGACGGTATTATACACGTCTGTATTTCAGCCAATTCATTTCTTAACTCCTTTTAGGTCATAGTTGTAAAGTTCACGGAAAGGATATTCCATAAAAGAAAAATTTAAGTGGTGATGGTGGTGTATTCTACATAGTCTATTTCATATTTATAATTACAGTATACACCCCAAAGCCCAGCAACCAGCTGGTGAGCTGGCGTATTGTTACACTTGGGCGATTAGAAAGATGTGTGTCTGTAATGTGCGGGCTACACACTTATCTTGAATCCTCAGTATTCTGTCCGTTTGTGAATCTTTTCAACAACTAAAAGTGAAAACTTCATTCATCGACGGAATATACATGTATGATAATCATTGTCCTCGACTGTTTGAGAAATATTCACAAGCACGGCGATGAAGATTGTTGCGACCATCACCACCACTACTGCCATCACAACCACCGCCCTCATCTCCACTGTCACCACCATCTGTACCACCACCACCACCTCCACCTCAACTCCACCACCTTCACCACTGCCACTACCTTCCTCACCACCACCTCCACCTCCACCACCACCACCTCCACCACCACCACCACAACTGCCACTACCATCTCCACCGCTATCACCATCTCCACTGCCACCACCAATCCCACTATCGCCAGCCTACACCACCACCACCACCATTACCACCACCACCACCATTACCATCACCACACCACCACCACCATACCATCGCCACAATCTCCACTGCCACCACCAATCCCACTATCGCCAGCCTACACTACCACTACCACTACCATTACCACCACCACCACCATTACCACCACCACCACCACAGCACCACCACCACCACCACCCCACCACCACCACCACACCACCGCCACCACCACCATTTCCACCACCACCACTTCCACCGCTTTTTCCACCACCACCACCACCACACCACCGCCACACCACAACCACCACCACCACCATCTCCACCACCACCACAACCACCATCTCCACCATTACCACCACCACCATCTCCACCACCACAACTGCCACTACCATCTCCACCGCTATCACTCTCTTCACTGCCACCACCAATCTCACTATCGCCAGACTACACCACCACCACCACCATTACCATCACCACCACCACCACACCACCACACCACTGCCACACTACCACCAGCTCCACCACAACCGCCACTTCCACTGCTTTCTCCACCACTACCATCATCTCCACCATCATCACCATCA
>JAWQFJ010003338.1:97500-100000 GCA_034096865.1 Theodoxus fluviatilis | reverse complement strand
GGAGTAGGTGTCAGGAGGAGAGATGTGGAGTAAGTAGGTGTCAGGGGGAGAGAGACAGCTCCCCACACGGACCGGCTCCATTACCAAATGGAAGCATTGTGCTGGAAATTGGGGCCTACATCATTGATGAGGCAAGGGGCCACGAGGTGTCGCCTCCCGCGCTAATCCATACTTACAGCCTCTCGCCCCGCTCCTCCCCTCCCCCCCCCCCCCCCCCCCCCCTCTCCAAACCCCTGTCCCTACTTTCCATCCCCACCCCCCCCTCTCCAAACCCCTGTCCCTACTTTCCATCCCCACCCCTCCTCCTCCACAACCCTAGTTTACCCTTTGGCATTCTTCTCTGTGCTCCCAGTCAATTCCCATTCCAACCTTTCCAAATCCCGTTTCCTTCCTTCCTCCCCCTACCCCACCCCGAATCCCCACCCCTCTCATTTCCCCCACCCCGACTACTTCTTTGGAACAACCCACCCCTACCCACCCCTACCCCCTCACGTCAGGCACCTCTGACACCAACCCATTCGTGTTCTTATGTCCTCACCTCTCACCCTCCTTTAGCACTAAGCACGACAGGCGAGGGCAGGGCTTATGGATCAAGGGAGCAATGCGAGTGGATGAGGTGCAAAGGTCGTAACCTCTGCTCCCTGTGATGACCTCTAGTTTAAAAAAGCAGTTAACTCCAGTCACGTTTGCTGCTGTCTAATTACAGTCGTCACGTGACATGTCATCGATCAAAAGAGTGATATTTCAGGATTGAGTCCCTTGTTACGGCCATGACGACATCCTGGCATCTTGGGACTCCATATGACAGGCTTTCGCCGCCTATTATTTAATGGCCTCAGAAGGACAAGTATAATTAAGTTGACTGCCCATTCAGTTGCTACTGTCTTTCAGTTCGCGTTTTGTGTATTTCTCCATTCATTGGCCGTTGAACATTTGAGATGAGAATTGCGCAAAAAGGGTGCTGAAGACTTATGGTAACTACCGACTATTGTTTTCACTCCTATAGCATGTGTTCCTACTCCTCCTGCTCCTCCTCCTGTTCCATCCTCCTGCTCTCCCTCCTCCTTCTCCTCCTCCTGCTCCTCCTCCTTCTCTTCCTCATGCTCCTCCTCCTCTCCCTTCTCCTGCTCCTCCTCTTGCTTCTCCTCCTCCTGCTCCTCCTCTTCTTGCTCCTTCTCTTCCTCCTGCTCCCAATCCTCCTGATCCTTCTCCTCCTCTTGCACCTCTTGCTTCTGCTCATTCCCGTCTTTCTTCTGCTCCTGCATTTGCTCCTCCTCCTCCTCCTCCTCCTCCTCCTCCTCCTCCTCTTTCCACCCTCCTCCTCCTCCTCCTTCCACCCTCCTCCTCCTCCTCCCTCCCTCCTCCTTCCACCCTCCTCCTCCTTCTCCCTCCCTCCTCCTTCCACCCTCCCTCCTTCTCCTTCTCCTCCTCTCTCCCTTCTCCTCCTCCCTCCCTCCTCCTCCCTCCCTCCTCCTCCCTCCCTCCTCCTCCCTCCCTCCCTCCTCCTCCCTCCCTCCTCCTCCTCCTCCTCCTCCTCCTCCTCCTCCTCCTCCTCCTCCTCCTCCTCCTCCTCCTCCTCCTCCTCCTCCTCCTCTCTTCCTCCTCCTCCTCCCTCCCTCCTCCCTCCCTCCCTCCCTCCCTCCCTCCCTCCTCCTCCTCGATTTCCTTCTTCTCTTTTCGTCTTTTCCCCTTGATTTTGCGCTCACCCTGGTTTCTGCTCTTTTTTCTGCCAATTCTCGTCCCTTTTTCTGGCTTGCTTATTCTCCCCCCTCCTCCCAATCTACTGTAAGAACGTATGATTGCCTCTTTTTTCGGCCAGGGGCAAACGAAATCTCCGTCAGGCTGGATCGATACATCGAAGCCGAAATGAGGCGAAAAAGGAAATTGGCTGGGTGCTGGCCACAGAGCGGGATGCGAGGCTCGCACTGCACGTGTTTGCTCTGGTCTGAGCTCGTGCCGCCCGTGCAAGACTGGGTCCCCCCTTCGATCCCAGTTGGCAGCCCCGGAGAGGCTCGCCAATGAAAGTTCAAATACCGCTTGCAATAACCCAGCCATTCCAGCGAGAAAATACAATCGCCCTTTGACTGGCTGTGTAAATAGAGAGAAATCATGTTGAATCTACTTCGGCGCGCCCGATAGAAACTCGTTCAGGCTTTTGTGTGTTCCTTGCTCGCCTGTCTCGTGCGTGACTGATTGACAGCGAGACGGCGCTTGGATAGACTGGCAGAGGAGCAGCCGTCTCGCTAGCGCTGTCCAGAGCGTTGCTTTGATAGACTTAGAAAGCATGGCTTCGAGGCGCCATAGGAGAATTACTTCACAGTAGGAATGCGGCATTGTTTCATGATGACTCTAGAGCATTCGTTCGTAACTTTAATGTCGTAGCTAGACAAGCATTGCTTAAAACCAATAGGAAAACGTTTCTTCGCGCAGCGGCTGGGAGTTTTTGCCTCAGAGTAATGGAAACATTGCTTCATATTTGTAGGAAATCACAGCTTTGTAG
>JAWQFJ010003338.1:57500-92500 GCA_034096865.1 Theodoxus fluviatilis | reverse complement strand
AGCAATTCCAGTCTCGATTTTACCATGTATTCGCCATTTACAAATCACGCAATGATCCGCGGTGGGTGTATCCTTCCCCCAACCCGCAGGTGGAGAGAGACTAGTCGGGACAGAGGAGAGAGACTAGTTGGGGCAGAGGAGAGAGACTGGTTGGGACAGTGGAGAGAGACTAGTTGGGACAGTGGAGAGAGACTAGTTGGGACAGAGGAGAGAGACTAGTTGGGGGAGAGGAGAGAGACTAGTTGGGACAGTGGAGAGAGACTAGTTGGGGCAGAGGAGAGAGACTAGTTGGGACAGAGGAGAGAGACTAGTCGGGACAGAGGAGAGAGACTACTTGGGACAGTGGAGAGAGACTAGTTGGGACAGTGGAGAGAGACTAGTTGGGACAGTGGAGAGAGACTAGTTGGGACAGTGGAGAGAGACTAGTCGGGACAGAGGAGAGAGACTAGTTGGGACAGTGAAGAGAGACTGGTTGGGACAGTGGAGAGAGACTAGTTGGGGCAGAGGAGAGAGACTAGTTGGGACAGTGGAGAGAGACTAGTTGGGACAGTGGAGAGAGACTAGTTGGGACAGTGGAGAGAGACTAGTTGGGACAGTGGAGAGAGACTAGTTGGGACAGTGGAGAGAGACTAGTTGGGACAGTGGAGAGAGACTAGTTGGGACAGTGGAGAGAGACTAGTTGGGACAGTGGAGAGAGACTAGTTGGGACAGTGGAGAGAGACTAGTTGGGGCAGTGGAGAGAGACTAGTTGGGGCAGTGGAGAGAGACTAGCTGGGACAGTGGAGAGAGACTAGTTGGGACAGTGGAGAGAGACTAGTTGGGGCAGTGGAGAGAGACTGGTTGGGACAGTGGAGAGAGACTAGTTGGGGCAGAGGAGAGAGACTAGTTGGGACAGTGGAGAGAGACTAGTTGGGGCAGAGGAGAGAGACTAGTTGGGACAGAGGAGAGAGACTAGTCGGGACAGAGGAGAGAGACTACTTGGGACAGTGGAGAGAGACTAGTTGGGACAGTGGAGAGAGACTAGTTGGGACAGTGGAGAGAGACTAGTTGGGACAGTGGAGAGAGACTAGTCGGGACAGAGGAGAGAGACTAGTTGGGACAGTGAAGAGAGACTGGTTGGGACAGTGGAGAGAGACTAGTTGGGGCAGAGGAGAGAGACTAGTTGGGACAGTGGAGAGAGACTAGTTGGGACAGTGGAGAGAGACTAGTTGGGACAGTGGAGAGAGACTAGTTGGGACAGTGGAGAGAGACTAGTTGGGACAGTGGAGAGAGACTAGTTGGGACAGTGGAGAGAGACTAGTTGGGACAGTGGAGAGAGACTAGTTGGGACAGTGGAGAGAGACTAGTTGGGGCAGTGGAGAGAGACTAGTTGGGGCAGTGGAGAGAGACTAGCTGGGACAGTGGAGAGAGACTAGTTGGGACAGTGGAGAGAGACTAGTTGGGGCAGTGGAGAGAGACTAGTTGGGACAGTGGAGAGAGACTAGTTGGGACAGTGGAGAGAGACTAGTTGGGACAGTGGAGAGAGACTAGTTGGGACAGTGGAGAGAGACTAGTTGGGGCAGTGGAGAGAGACTAGTTGGGGCAGTGGAGAGAGACTAGTTGGGGCAGTGGAGAGAGACTAGTTGGGGCAGTGGAGAGAGACTAGTTGGGGCAGTGGACAGAGACTAGTTGGGACAGTGGAGAGAGACTAGTTGGGGCAGTGGAGAGAGACTAGTTGGGACAGTGGAGAGAGACTAGTTGGGACAGTGGAGAGAGACTAGTTGGGACAGTGGAGAGAGACTAGTTGGGACAGAGGAGAGAGACTAGTTGGGGCAGTGGAGAGAGACTAGTTGGGACAGTGGAGAGAGACTAGTTGGGACAGTGGAGAGAGACTAGTTGGGACAGTGGAGAGAGACTAGTTGGGGCAGTGGAGAGAGACTAGTTGGGGCAGTGGAGAGAGACTAGTTGGGACAGTGGAGAGAGACTAGTTGGGGCAGTGGAGAGAGACTAGTTGGGGCAGAGGAGAGAGAATAGTTGGGACAGTGGAGAGAGACTAGTTGGGGCAGTGGAGAGAGACTAGTTGGGGCAGTGGAGAGAGACTAGTTGGGACAGAGGAGAGAGACTAGTTGGGAGAGTGGAGAGAGACTAGTTGGGACAGTGGAGAGAGACTAGTTGGGACAGTGGAGAGAGACTAGTTGGGACAGAGGAGAGAGACTAGTTGGGGCAGTGGAGAGAGACTAGTTGGGCCAGAGGAGAAAGACTAGTTGGGGCAGTGGAGAGAGACTAGTTGGGGCAGTGGAGAGAGACTAGTTGGGACAGAGGAGAGAGACTAGTTGGGGCAGTGGAGAGAGACTAGTTGGGGCAGTGGAGAGAGACTAGTTGGGGCAGTGGAGAGAGACTAGTTGGGGCAGTGGAGAGAGACTAGTTGGGACAGTGGAGAGAGACTAGTTGGGACAGTGGAGAGAGACTAGTTGGGACAGTGGAGAGAGACTAGTTGGGACAGAGGAGAGAGACTAGTTGGGGCAGAGGAGAGAGACTAGTTGGGACAGTGGAGAGAGACTAGTTGGGGCAGTGGAGAGAGACTAGTTGGGACAGTGGAGAGAGACTAGTTGGGGCAGAGGAGAGAGAATAGTTGGGACAGTGGAGAGAGACTAGTTGGGGCAGTGGAGAGAGACTAGTTGGGGCAGTGGAGAGAGACTAGTTGGGACAGAGGAGAGAGACTAGTTGGGACAGTGGAGAGAGACTAGTTGGGGCAGTGGAGAGAGACTAGTTGGGACAGTGGAGAGAGACTAGTTGGGACAGAGGAGAGAGACTAGTTGGGGCAGTGGAGAGAGACTAGTTGGGACAGAGGAGAAAGACTAGTTGGGGCAGTGGAGAGAGACTAGTTGGGACAGAGGAGAGAGACTAGTTGGGGCAGTGGAGAGAGACTAGTTGGGGCAGTGGAGAGAGACTAGTTGGGGCAGTGGAGAGAGACTAGTTGGGGCAGTGGAGAGAGACTAGTTGGGACAGTGGAGAGAGACTAGTTGGGGCAGTGGAGAGAGACTAGTTGGGACAGAGGAGAGAGACTAGTTGGGACAGAGGAAGGGATGAAAGGTGGGAAGGGAACAGGCAGACTGTGGAATCACAAAGACCAGGAAAAGGGTTTGGTGTCAGTTGGAGCCAGACCACACTGCAAGGTAAAGCGCGGGCACCAAACTGCCTACAAGACCTGACAAATCCGCCGCCTGCATACAAGCAGTTCATTAGTCGTGTAACCAAGGTAACCCTGTGCAGTTGTCTGTTGGTCAAGGGACGACGTAATGCACAGGCTGTTGTGGGGTAATTGCCTGCCCTCTCCACGTTTTATAGGCCAATAACTTGTTGGCCCTTGTCTACGGGTCCACTGTGTGGGGGCAAAGAGGATGGCATTACAAGGAGAGGAAGTGGAGGACTAACAACTACTGGAGTGGAGGATGGAGGTATGGAGGCTGAAGCGTGTTCATTTGAACAAGTGGATTTCATGGGGCAAACAAGCTTGTCTATCACTTGCGCTTACACACATGCGCATGCATTCAAGCCCATGCACGGAAACATGCACATGAGCACACAGAAATACATACACATATACAAACACATGACTGCACACGAGCATGTACGCAGGGGGTACGTTTATGATACGTACAAACACACATGAAAACTCGCTCGCGCGCTCATCACAATTGCACACTCGTTGATTAAAAACAAAACATTTGCGGCCTCAGTAAGTGTGAATACGTGGAGTACAACCGAAGTGCGATATTGGTAGAATAGATGTAACAACAAATATTCTTCATGAATAGAAAAGTATGAATATCGATCGTCTATGTTTAGACCGGTAGAGAACAAGATTAAAGAACGCCATTTAATCAAAAGAATCAACGTGAAAATAAAATCGCCTGGAAGCAAGTTAAATGTGAAAAATACGGCGCAAAATGCAAAGTAACATGTAAGGAAACATTCATTCGTGGTTGTTAATTACATGTTGAAAACGTGACTTTCTTTTATATATATATATATATATATATATATATATATATATATATATATATATATATATATATATATATATATATATATATATATATATATATATATAATCCAACTGCAGCAAGAAAGGGAGAAAAAGGGAGAGGCAATTTTCAACCTTCGGTGAATCTGTTAGTATTTATCACGCCCTCTCAGTACTTCTATGTCTACTGTTGTGGTGCTCTAAAAGAGAGCATCGTAGGTCAATCTAGTGAAATCCTCACTTTGGAGATAGTTGGAGTTTTACGGCCTTTCAGCCTTTGTGGACTATGTAAGGCCAGTGAGCACGAAAATTACTAGAAAAGTTTGAATTTACAAGCGCAGGGGTCATGATGTTCCCAGTTATTCGCCTCTTACGAATCGCGCAGGGAGACGCGGTGGGTCAACTCTGACCCCCAACCCAGATGGGGTCCCCACTGAGCAGACTTGCTTGGGAAAAGTTAGTCTCTAACTAACTTCTTAAGTTTACTTTGACTCGAAAGGAAAAGACGCTGCCTGCAGAATGTCCGTGCCCGTAGAAGTGCAGGTTTCGATTAGAGATGCTGGTAACCCTGGCAACAGCGATGGGAAGGAGGAGGGAGAAAATCTGGGCAAGTCACACAATTAATCGGAAAGAGCATTTCTATTTCCTTCCAGCCTCGAGCGATGCGAGATTAGGTCAACAGCCACGGAAAGCGATCGGCAAAAAAGCCATCTCCCAAAATGTGCAGAAAAAGAGAGCGATGCTGGAAGCGAACGAAAAACGCAGTTCCGTGTTTACTTCGGGTGTTTTTGCCCAGGCAGGTTGGGAGGCAAGCGTGCAATTCTGCACGCCATGACAGCACGGCGGTAGCCTGCTTGCTTCGCCTCTCTCTCTCTCTCTCTCTCTCTCTCTCTCTCTCTCTCTCTCTCTCTCTCTCTCTCTCTCTCTCTCTTTTCACTTCCTTTTCCCACTTGGCAATCTTTTAGTTCCAGCACTTGTCACTGATTTCTGTAACTTTCGCTTTCCAGCTTGCCATCAAGCACTTGTCCATGGTCCAGTCTCAACTCCCTCTCTCGGCACCCAACTATTATCTGTTGTTTCTTTCTTAGAAGGAGTCAGCCCTATGTGTTGCAAGAGTAGGCCATGTGCCTATATCCTTACTGCCAGTTCTCTCTTGGCAGGGACTTTACGTTCTCGCAACTCCGTTCTGTATTTTGCAGCTGACCGGCAGGTCCCTTTCTCATCTTCACAGCTGCCGCAATACTCACCCGCGATCTATAATTTCAGTCTCCTCTCCCCATACCTACCTTCACCCTCCTTCCTTTTCAAATCGGGACTCTGAAACCCAGCTCCAATTTCAACCATTAGGCATGGTGTGAAATGAGTGGCTCGTTCTCAGGACACCCAGAACTGCAAAATGAACTCTGTCGCCTCCACCTTTTTAATTAGCATGTGACCCGTCTCTGCTGTAGCCCCGCCATGTAACCAGCTGTCACTCACTCGTGCATCAAGAATTTCCCTGGGTGGGCCTCATACACTGGCTGCACCTCGTTCCCCTCCCCCGGGGCGTTTCCCGCCCCTCTCCCTCTCCCACTCCACCCCAACCTGCCCTCGTGCTCCTTTCCATCAGGGTTTTTTCCTCGTGCCTGCCTGGAGCATGCTCGGGGTGTGTTGGTGACGCCTGTCACTAGCACGAGGCTGCAGCCATCTTCTAGCCTCCTCCTCCTTCCAGTCTCCCGCGCTGCGGGCCACCTGTAAAAATAGTGCCGGAAAGCCGTGGCGGAACGAAACCCGGGCTGATGTAATGTTGGGCCAGGAGCTGTTGGTGAGATTGTGTGTCGTTTTAGCGTCAGTCCCATCCAGACGCTTGTTGGTTTTGCGACGTGCAGCAGAGGAGCTGCCAAAAGATGGGCTGGAGTGTCGACCTGCCCTCTCCACAAGGAACGCCACGGCACTCGCGTGTCGCTCTGAGGCGGCTGTGGCGGCGGAGGGAGGGCAGGGAAAGCAGGGGAGCGAGGGAGCAAGTGCGGGGGACGGGATGGAGAAATAGAGGAAGAGAAAGAAAGGGGTGTGGTAGACGGCGGGGTGCGCGTGGGGGGTAGTTTTTTTTTTTTTTTTTTTTTTTTTGGGGGGGGGGGGAGGGAGATGTGTTTAAGGAAGAAAGAGGACTAGATTCAGGTGTCTTTTCTGACGAGTTTTCACAAGTGTTCTATCTCCTGATCAGTATCAGCCGACGAAATTGAGAGGACGCGTGGTTTCCGCTCTTTATTATTTTGGTTGAAACATTTCTGAGTATCTTCATTTTAGCCATTCTGCAAAGAAACTCGTCCACTATATAGCAGTGATTTGGTGAGCCGTGAAAAACTGCAGTGTACTCCTGAGGAAGGCAAGCAAAGCCGACAATTTGAAAAGCTAAGCATAGGCTTGTTTATTTTTCCGTCGTTTTGATCCTTATATATTTTTTCGAAACGACATGTGTGGCTTTTTTCCTTAGATGAAACTGACTTCATTGTCCGATGTTATGACAATTTAATTTTTCCTTCTCACATGACCAAAGAGGGGATTGTTTGTTTGGTTTTTGGTCAACAAAGCAGGTTTTTAATTTTTATTTAATTTTATTTTTCGTTAAGCTGAGATATCAGTACTACATCACCTGACAGGGACAATATTTTACATCTGATTTTTTTCTCCCCATGAAAATTGAAAATGCGAGCGCACGCGCGGATGCGTTCACATGCAAAGACACACACAGTCACACAGGGGCAATCAGCCCAATTTATTCAGACAGCATTGTCTGCCTCAAGACGCTCAGGTCTGACTTCTGCACCCCGTAGTGTCCACAATGACAGTCTCTTGGGGTCAGAGGTCACGCGCACTGCCAGGGAAGACGCTGCCTACCTGACGTCACATGATGTGTGTTCCCAGCAGGGGGCGTTGTGCAGGCACCAGAATTGCAAAGTGGCGTGGCTGGAGTTTGGAACCTGACGTCGAGGAGGTCTACTGACTCCCCAGTGTGTCTCGCTTATGCGCCGTCTACAGGCTTGATCATGTCCGTCTCTCGCCCCAGCTTGAGATGTGCAGTGTCCGACCTGCCAGTGCAACCACAAGGTCACAAGCACATCGTGAGGACTAATACCTCTCCTCACTCCTCTACCCTGACCACTCCCAGTCATTCCTTTTTTTTACTTCTTCTCTCCGGCCTTGTACAAGATAAATCGCGTCCGATGCCCGAGCTGCTCATGCACATTAACAGTCGATGTTTTCCCTCATCAAGTCGAGTTACAGAGGCTTGGGAAGAAGAATCATAGGTTTCAAGAATAGTGACTGTAGGAAGTAGAAAGTTCCTTGCCGTGAGAAAGCTGCGAACGACGCTGCCATCTTTAAGAACACCGCTGTTTACAGAAGAAGATGAGTATAAATCGAAGATGGAGCATCCTGCAGTGGCTGTTTAGATGTTTATTTCCAAATGTTAAACTTTCTAGTAGATACAATGCATGTGATAGCAAGAAATAATCAAAATTTCACCCGTCCCAGGACCCAATATCTGGGATGGGAGAAATTTGGATTTTTTTCTTCTTGCTATTTTCCTATCGGCGGCTACTTTGTGTCTTTACTATGTGTTGTAAACCTGTGTGCGCTTGAGTGTTGTACACCTGTGTGCGCTTGAGTGTTGTACACCTGTGTGCGCTTGAGTGTTGTAAACCTGTGTGCGCTTGAGTGTTGTAAACCTGTGTGCGCTTGAGTGTTGTAAACCTGTGTGCGCTTGAGTGCTGTAAACCTGTGTGCGCTTGAGTGTTGCAAACCTGTGTGCGCTTGAGTGTTGTAAACCTGTTTGCGCTTGAGTGTTGTAAACCTGTGTGCGCTTGAGTGTTGTAAACCTGTGTGCGCTCGAGTGTTGTAAACCTGTGTGCGCTCGAGTGTTGTAAACCTGTGTGCGCTCGAGTGTTGTAAACCTGTGTGCGCTTGAGTGTAATAAACCTGTGCGCGCTTGAGTGTTATAAACCTGTGTGCGCTTGAGTGTTGTAAACCTGTGTGCGCTTGAGTGTTGTACACCTGTGTGCGCTTGAGTGTTGTAAACCTGTGTGCGCTTGAGTGTTGTAAACCTGTGTGCGCTTGAGTGTTGTAAACCTGTGTGCGCTCGAGTGTTGTAAACCTGTGTGCGCTCGAGTGTTGTAAACCTGTGTGCGCTTGAGTGTTGTAAACCTGTGTGCGCTCGAGTGTTGTAAACCTGTGTGCGCTTGAGTGTTGTAAACCTGTGTGCGCTTGAGTGTTGTAAACCTGTGTGCGCTTGAGTGTTGTAAACCTGTGTGCGCTTGAGTGTTGTAAACCTGTGTGCGCTTGAGTGTTGTAAACCTGTGTGCGCTTGAGTGTTGTAAACCTGTGTGCGCGTGAGTATTGTAAACCTGTGTGCGCTTGAGTGAGTATAAATTGTATATATTAGGTGAACATCTATGACGCACCTTTCCCTCTGTGTGACTGTGAGAGTGTTGGTTCAGTGTCTATGACGCACCTTTCCCTCTGTGTGACTGTGAGAGTGTTGGTTCAGTGTCTATGACGCACCTTTCCCTCTGTGTGACTGTGAGAGTGTTGGTTCAGTGTCTATGACGCACCTTTCCCTCTGTGTGACTGTGAGAGTGTTGGTTCAAGGTCTATGATGCACCTTCCCCACTGTGTGACTGTGAGAGTGTTGGTTCAAGGTCTATGATGCACCTTCCCCACTGTGTGACTGTGAGAGTGTTGGTTCAAGGTCTATGATGCACCTTCCCCACTGTGTGACTGTGAGAGTGTTGGTTCAAGGTCTATGATGCACCTTCCCCACTGTGTGACTGTGAGAGTGTTGGTTCAGTGTCTATGATGCACCTTTCCCTCTGTGTGACTGTGAGAGTGTTGGTTCAGTGTCTATGACGCACCTTTCCCTCTGTGTGACTGTGAGAGTGTTGGTTCAGTGTCTATGACGCACCTTTCCCTCTGTGTGACTGTGAGAGTGTTGGTTCAGTGTCTATGACGCACCTTCCCCTCTGTGTGACTGTGACAGTGCTGGTGCAGCGTCTATGACGCACCTTCCCCTCTGTGTGACTGTGACAGTGCTGGTGCAGCGTCTATGACGCACCTTCCCCTCTGTGTGACTGTGAGAGTGCTGGTGCAGTGTCTATGACGCCCTTTCCTTGTGTTGACTAGAGTGTTGGTACGTTCTATGACGCCCTTACCTCTGTGTGATGTGAGAGTGTTAGAGTGTTGGTTCAGTGTCTATGACGCACCTTTCCCTCTGTGTGACTGTGAGAGTGTTGGTTCAGTGTCTATGACGAACCAAAAACAAAACAGTCGCCCTGAAGGGAGCTTCCCCAACCTTCCATCATGTTTACTATAATGTTTGTGATAGTTTTCATTCTCTTATTTCAGCAATAAGATTTGATGATGACGATTCCCAAAGCGTCGGAACTATTGTAACAGCATTATTCTTTTAGCAATGAAAACCATAAACAATCGCTGCAGTGCACTTTGGTTGTCTCCTCTCCCTCCCCCCCCCCCCCCCCCCCCCCCCCCCCCTGAAAGTGATTTTTTTCCCTCAACACGAAAAAAGTCCACAATAAAGACATAAGCGAAGTCTTAATCTGCCATCATTGACTAAAAGTTAATGGATGGACGTGAGTTCATAGCCTTTCGAAATTATCTTTATTCAAAGCCATCCCAGGGGCTGGGTTCCATAAGAGACATTGTGTGCAACGCCGTGCCCTGACGTCATAAAATGGCGGGCCTCTGTTTCTCACACAATGAAGCCGATATAGTGCTGTGTCCCTTTCTGTTCCTGGCTCGGAAAAGTGAATGTCGTTCTCGGGATCTGTTGTATCGAGTTCAACGCCATCTTGCCAAGCTCTTGAGCCACACAGTCTGAAGGAGAGGGCTCCCTGGCTTTGCAGATGCACGCGTGTCCTTCCTTTGTAGTAATCTTGGCATGGTCTGCACCAACAAAGACTGACATTCTCTCTCTCTCTCTCTCTCTCTCTCTCTCTCTCTCTCTCTCTCTCTCTCTCTCTCTCTCTCTCTCTCTCTCTCTCTCTCTCTCTCTCTCATCTCACCCCAGACCAGGACGCCTCAGGGAGGATGCCGGGAAGAGGCGCCAAGCTTCTCGCGCCCCCTGGTGGCTGCAAACAGCCTGGGGCGGCAAACTACGCATGCGCGGCCAGGCAGCACGTCGCGGCTTTTGTTTCTGCTCGGGAGTCAATCAGAGCCGGGAATCGATATAAATCTGATATTTGAACTGTGCCTTTGTCTCCCCCTCTTCTTGCCTTGAGGGCAAATGTCAGAATTATGAAGTCTGGGGAGAGACTCCAAGAGTGGGTCTCGGTAGGGGGCAGAAAGGTGGAGGGGTGGAGTAGGGTGGGGTGTGGTGGGGGCGGAGAGGAGGGGGACCCCACAGCTGCCTCACTCGAGTGCAGAGCCCCACGTGCACCGCTGGTCACGTGACCAAGGAGGCTCTCTGTGATTGATCCGTTTTGTGCGCGAGTTGCCACGCCTCACGTTTCCCGCCAGCACGTGGCGGCAGGAGCGTAAGGGGCGCCAGGCGAGGTGCATGATGGGAGAACGGGGACATAAGGGGCCCAGGGCGCGAGGCATTCTGGGAAGGTGCGGACGGAAGAGGTGATTGGTCGCCTGAGGGGAGACAACTCCCACAGACGTTGCGGGAGTGCGCTGTTTTATGTTCCTGTGCAAGACGTTTATGATTCCATGAGAAAGTGATGATTGTCTTGAAATGGACATGACGGCGGCGGCTGACAGGAGCACCGGGTTATTTTACGAGCTGATGTGCTCGGAAGAATTAAAGTGCGAAAACACGGCTGATCTTCATAAAATGATACCTCCAGCTCCGTGGTGCTGAAGATATGATTTTATCACCATATCCGATCTAAACCACAAGACGTTGTAGTTTGTGGGCATATTGCAATATAGATCATTTTCCCGATATGACGAGTAACGAACGGGTTTGAAATCGAAACCTTTCTGCTAAGTTTGTTTGGGATTATTTGGGTCAATAAATACTCATAAACCAAATATTATTATTCATGTTGTGATTTTTTTTTTAAATATTTATTCACATCTTTTTGTCGTCCTAACAGCTGAGATCATGGATGCATATCATGTAACTCTGAGCCTGACTTCTTGCCAGACAGCGGCGGACCGGCTGCGTGATGCCGGGGGAGCAGCTCGGGTTACCTTGTCCAAGATTTCGGGGACAAATCACATTATTCAGGCCAGGGGGCGTGGCGGGGGAGCGGTCGTTGTGGGGGCCTCACCTTGCCTTAATGAACGGTCCCCGCCTCCCCATCCCTCAGGGCGACGCCTAGCGGCGCATCAGAGAGAATATCAAATAACGATAACTCCGCCCTGGCCACTCAGGTTGGGAAAAGTCATCTGGAGACGGACGCCAATTTCGCCCGCTGCCCTCCTTTGTTTGGGACTTCCGGTCCATTGCGCGCGCATCGCACAGGCTCTGCGTCACAGCCTCGTTCTGCAGCGGAGACAAGTTGGGGATAAGGACGGGATGCTATCCCGGTCGTGTTTGCTTCAAAACAGACTTAAGGACTGTTTGAAACGGGAAATACCAAATTGGGTGGTCGGCAAATACGGGAATGAAACCGTGAAATGGGAATGATCGAAGAAATCGAGAAAGACAAACACTGTCCGCTTTGAGAGGTAGCGTTATCCGTGACGGTGAAGTTTTCCCAAATGTTCCCTTTACGCTGTGCTAAACCTTGGCGGCACTGCAAGTACACAGAGAACTTGCCATGCCTCCTCGCCAGCAAAAGGGAAGAAAACATCTCATCACGAACGTCTTCAAAACGGTAATGTCAATTTTTGAAAGTGGATGCAGGTGTTGTGATATCGTAGAAAGTTTCCAAAAGTCTGAAACTGAAGTAAACTGAATGAGACTTACGTAAGCCTGCAGTACGATGACTGGCAGACGGGCCAACTATTCAGCATGTCACGTCACCTGGATGACTTGTGGAGCTTAGTTGATTTGCAATTTGCATCGACCCAATCAAGCAATAGACGAAATTCGACCCAAGCCGTGGATGAGGGCTGCCTGCAGGGCAACGTCCAACATGGCGGCTGTCTTGTTTCCCCTGCAGGGGGCGTCGCCCCAGGAATCTTTGATGCGCTCTTTGACAAAAACGTCTGCTCTGCTAGCGTCCGCGGCCAGGCGGAATCGATAGCTTTGATTCAGGCTGCCCCATCGCCCTGTTTGCCCCGGGTCTCCGCACGGCGTGCGTACAAAAATGGCTGCTTGTCCTCGCCCTAATCCGGGTATCGAGAAGAGGCAGAGTAGCGGGTCTTGCCGGAAGTGGGCGGCAAATTGCAGAGTATGCCGGGACTGCCGGAAGAGCGGCCATTGTTGGGAGGTGGGGTTCCGTCTCCCGAGCAGTCTGCCCAAACACCATCCACTGCATGGAGCTTAGCGGTGTGGGCACTGCTCTCGTGGTCAATGGCTCGTTTGGGGATAACCCTGCCTCTGCAACAATGCTTCGTTAGGTAATGGAGGGAAAACTGTAGCTTCTGCTCCACAAAGTATGGACCGATATGCCAGATAAGGTGGTCGAGCTGTTTCGCGTTTGGAGAAAGACAATGGCATCAGATTGCCCACAGCGTTACTCACATGATGCCCTCCGCTGTGGAGTAGTTTGCAGGAGAAAAGCGATTGACATGTGAACAAAAAAATAGCCAGCAGTGGTTTTCATTGATTTGTGTGTGTGTGATGTTTTCCCTCGAGGACTGGTCAAATACGTTGGTGGAGGAGTTGTTTTGGCCATTAGCTCCGAGATAAGATAGCTGTGCCTCACTTATGCTTGAGCGAAATAGAAACCAGAACACCAGACCTGCAGTTACTGAAAGAGTCTTCGTCAGTTTAATTTTCATCCTTTCAAAATTGAAGGAGAAATTCCTGGTATAAATGTACCTTGTCGAGGAATGTCCACATGTCAGTTTCTCAGTGCAACAAGCTCCCGTTGACATTTTCAGTGGGAACGAGCACGCGATAAAATTGATTCGTAGTAGGCCCGTCTGCTTTTTGCTCATTACAAGTGTTTGATAGCGGCGTTTATTTGGTCACGGTAAATGCCTGGAGCTCCCTATCATAAACCTTTCAGTCAACACGTGCTGCGTGCTGTAAGCAGTCCCTGTTTGCACGAGTCTTGCTGCCTCGATGTCTGTGTGTTCAGGCTTTGCAAGCTCTGCGCTGCAGCCTCTGATTTATGGAAACAGAGAGAGGCGAACCCGAGCCCGTCGGCATTCTCGCCGCTGTTGTGATGTGGTAATTTGTGCGGAAAGGACACATCCCTCCCCAACCCAATACAGCTGATGGGGGCAGGGGCGCTAAGCAGGCAGACTCGAGTCGCGGCGCTTTGACGCGGTCATTTCCTCGGAACGATCTGTCTGTCAGACCGCTACTCCCGCCGGCACACTTCATTTCCAGCCATTGTAAACACGCGTCTTCCTCCTCTGATCTATCCTCCAGACCTGGGCAGGCGGTGCTACGCCGTTCCAAGCCCACCTCTTCCTCTTCCCCTTCCGCATCTCCCCCTTCTCATCCCAACCCCCACCCACAATTCATCCCCCGCATCCTTCTCCCCCTAACTCATCTCTCCTTAGTTCCAGTACATGTACCTTTCTTTCATTCTTCCTCCATACTCCTCTGCATCATAGCCTTTTTCTCTTTCCTCAACTCTAAGACGAACCTTTCTACAACCCATCTCTCTAACCTGTACCTCTCCTCCCCCGCCCCTTTCTCCTTCCTCCCGCCCCCCCCCCCCTCTCTCTCTCTCTCTCTCTCTCTCTCTTACTATCCAGCCTCCATACCTCTCACAGAACCCATGCCATTGCCAGCACGGGAGAGAACAAGAGCCTCGGCACCGTAGCAGATACCCCAGTAATTACTTCAGTAGATCTGCTCTTCTTTGAGAGGCTCCCTCCCCCCACATCCATCCCCCACCCACCCCCACCCCCACCTCCACCTCTCTCTCCTTTCCCAGCAAATCTGCCCCTCTTCAAGACCTGCCTTTTTCCTGGCATCAGACACCAGAGGAGGTGGCTGGATCAGGGGAGAGTTTATGAAGGGGTGATGTATCGCCTTCCCCAGCGGCCCGGAGCTGCAGCCAAATCGTCTTCTTTGCTGGAGGCACGACTCCCTCTCCCTGGGGCTTCCTCTGTTTCTCGCCGTCTGCCTTCCATGTACACAGACCTGGCACTCACAACCCTCATTTCCCCTCGTGATTGACAGACGAAGGATCGTTTTCACACACACACACACACACACACACACACACACACACACACACACACAGACACAGAGAGAGAGAGAGAGACAGACAGACAGACAGACAGACAGACAGACAGACAGACAGACAGACAGACAGACAGACAGACAGACAGACACAGAGAGAGACAAAGACAGAGACAGCGACAGAGAGAGACAGAGAGAGACAGAAAGAGAGAGAGAGACAGAAAGAGAGAGATAGAGATATAGAGAGAGAAAGACAGAGACAACGACAGAGACAGAGAGAGAGACAGCGAGAGAGAGAGAGAGAGAGAGAGAGACAGAGACAGAGTGAGAGACAGAGAATGAGAGACCGACAGACAGACAGACCGACAGACAGACAGACAGACAGACAGACAGACAGACAGTCAGACAGTGACATAGACATAGAGAAGAGAGAGGAAGTGCATAAACTTTAGTTCACAAAAGCTATGAATGAAATAGGACTGCTGTCTTGGAAACAAACCATAAAGAAAGATACGATGTACCATTAAAATCAATGAGAACCACGGTCGTGTTTTCGTAGCATTTACTGCATTCTTTTTACAAGGATAAATTAAGACCTGTACATTTCCAAGATAACTAGCATTATCATTAAGTCAAAATGAATAGATTAGATGATATTGAATGGATTCTACAAGAGGAAATAGTGATGTTTACATTATAAAAATGATGGAGAGAGTGAGTGAGAGAGAGATAGATAGAGAGAGAGATAGAGAGATAGATAGAGAGAGAGAGAGAGCGAGAGAGAGAGAGAGAGAGAGAGAGAGAGAGAAGGAGAGATGCCATATTAGGCACCTCGTTTCCATTCTTATCCCGTCTCCATATCGAGTCTTTGTTTTTTAGAAACCCACACAACGGGTGATAACGCGCAGTCGGAAGTCAGGCTTTCCCTCAACGTCAGCTGCTTAGTCTGAAAACACGACAGGGAAAACTTGGGGAACGAAACCTTTCCTTCAGACTTCCGTCTTTTTGCGAGGATCTGTATCTGATGCGTGATAACAGGCGCGAAAACTATTAAATTAGGCCTGCACAAAACGTCGCGCTGAAAAGGCAGACGATAAGAAGGCATGGAGAAACAGGAGCGGCGAAGCGAGATGGTAGGACTACTGTAGTCTCTGGCCCGAAGCGCTTGGACAGCTGAGGGTTTATTAGATATAACCTTACAGCCCCGGCTCCTTGTAAAAACACTCGCAGCGTTTACGAGCGGATGCCGAGGTGCGATGGGGAAATATTTCAGCCGATTGCCTTGCTGTGGCCCCAGATTCGGAGACTCGCGCTCACAGGAAGGCTTGCGTTTGATTGGAGGAGACAGTGACCCCTTCTTGGAAGGAGCAGGGCCCTGAGGCGGCGTGAGTCACGGACGATATGTCAACACAGGACAGAGGCAAGGCGGCCTCTGTCTTAATGGAAGCATAACATGCACACAGCTCTCCCTTGGACGCCGCCCTTGCTAATTGGCCTGGACCCCGGCAGCTCCAGGACATTGCAGGATGCACTGTAGCCTACTTCTGCCAGGAGAGGGGACAAGTCGTAAAGAAGACGTTTATAGGCACGGTCGTTTCGTACAACACTGCAACCAGCAATTACAGACTCAGTCAACAATTTAACCTTGTCAACAACAAAAAATCTAGCGTCGTGAGATAGAGGTTATGCGGATATGAAATGGGCTGTTGTAGGTCTGTTCTCCAGTGCGATTCCTGCGAAGTGAAAAAACAACAACGTCGACAGAAACAAAAACAACGTTATCAGCAGTAATAACAACTACTGAAAAATAACAACGGTGACGACAGAAACAGAAACAACGTTATCAGCAGTAATAACAACTACTGAAAAATAACAATGGTGTCGACAGAAACAGAAACAACGTTATCAGCAGTAATAACAACTACTGAAAAACAATGGCGACTACGACAGAAACAAAAACAACTTTATCAGCAGTAATAACAACTACTGAAAAATAACAATGGTGACGACAGAAACAGAAACAACGTTATCAGCAGTAATAACAACTACTGAAAAATAACAATGGTGACGACAGAAACAGAAACAACGTTATCAGCAGTAATAACAACTACTGAAAAATAACAACGGTGACGACAGAAACAGAAACAACTTTATCAGCAGTAATAACAACTACTGAAAAACAATGGCGACTACGACAGAAACAGAAACAACGTTATCAGCAGTAATAACAACTACTGAAAAATAACAATGGTGTCGACAGAAACAGAAACAACGTTATCAGCAGTAATAACAACTACTGAAAAATAACAATGGTGTGGACAGAAACAGAAACAACGTTATCAGCAGTAATAACAACTACTGAAAAATAACAATGGTGACGACAGAAACAGAAACAACGTTATCAGCAGTAATAACAACTACTGAAAAATAACAATGGTGTCGACAGAAACAGAAACAACGTTATCAGCAGTAATAACAACTACTGAAAAATAACAATGGTGACGACAGAAACAGAAACAACGTTATCAGCAGTAATAACAACTACTGAAAAATAACAACGGCGACGACAGAAACAGAAACAACGTTATCAGCAGTAATAACAACTACTGAAAAACAATGGCGACTACGACAGAAACAAAAACAACTTTATCAGCAGTAATAACAACTACTGAAAAATAACAATGGTGTCGACAGAAACAGAAACAACGTTATCAGCAGTAATAACAACTACTGAAAAATAACAACGGTGACGACAGAAACAGAAACAACTTTATCAGCAGTAATAACAACTACTGAAAAACAATGGCGACCACGACAGAAACAGAAACAACGTTATCAGCAGTAATAACAACTACTGAAAAATAACAATGGTGTCGACAGAAACAGAAACAACGTTATCAGCAGTAATAACAACTACTGAAAAATAACAATGGTGTCGACAGAAACAGAAACAACGTTATCAGCAGTAATAACAACTACTGAAAAATAACAATGGTGACGACAGAAACAGAAACAACGTTATCAGCAGTAATAACAACTACTGAAAAATAACAACGGTGACGACAGAAACAGAAACAACTTTATCAGCAGTAATAACAACTACTGAAAAACATTGGCGACTACGACAGAAACAGAAACAACGTTATCAGCAGTAATAACAACTACTGAAAAATAACAATGGTGTCGACAGAAACAGAAACAACGTTATCAGCAGTAATAACAACTACTGAAAAATAACAATGGTGTCGACAGAAACAGAAACAACGTTATCAGCAGTAATAACAACTACTGAAAAATAACAATGGTGACGACAGAAACAGAAACAACGTTATCAGCAGTAATAACAACTACTGAAAAATAACAATGGTGTCGACAGAAACAGAAACAACGTTATCAGCAGTAATAACAACTACTGAAAAATAACAATGGTGACGACAGAAACAGAAACAACGTTATCAGCAGTAATAACAACTACTGAAAAATAACAACGGCGACGACAGAAACAGAAACAACGTTATCAGCAGTAATAACAACTACTGAAAAACAATGGCGACTACGACAGAAACAAAAACAACTTTATCAGCAGTAATAACAACTACTGAAAAATAACAATGGTGTCGACAGAAACAGAAACAACGTTATCAGCAGTAATAACAACTACTGAAAAATAACAACGGCGACGACAGAAACAGAAACAACGTTATCAGCAGTAATAACAACTACTGAAAAACAATGGCGACCAACGACAGAAACAGAAACAACGTTATCAGCAGTAATAACAACTACTGAAAAATAACAATGGTGACGACAGAAACAGAAACAACGTTATCAGCAGTAATAACAACTACTGAAAAATAACAACGGTGACGACAGAAACAGAAACAACGTTATCAGCAGTAATAACAACTACTGAAAAACAATGGCGACCACGACAGAAACAGAAACAACGTTATCAGCAGTAATAACAACTACTGAAAAATAACAACGGTGACGACAGAAACAGAAACAACTTTATCAGCAGTAATAACAACTACTGAAAAATAACAATGGTGACGACAGAAACAGAAACAACGTTATCAGCAGTAATAACAACTACTGAAAAATAACAATGGTGACGACAGAAACAGAAACAACGTTATCAGCAGTAATAACAACTACTGAAAAACAATGGCGACTACGACAGAAACAGAAACAACGTTATCAGCAGTAATAACAACTACTGAAAAATAACAATGGTGACGACAGAAACAGAAACAACGTTATCAGCAGTAATAACAACTACTGAAAAACAATGGCGACCACGACAGAAACAGAAACAACGTTATCAGCAGTAATAACAACTACTGAAAAATAACAATGGTGACGACAGAAACAGAAACAACGTTATCAGCAGTAATAACAACTACTGAAAAATAACAATGGTGTCGACAGAAACAGAAACAACGTTATCAGCAGTAATAACAACTACTGAAAAATAACAATGGTGACGACAGAAACAGAAACAACGTTATCAGCAGTAATAACAACTACTGAAAAATAACAACGGCGACGACAGAAACAGAAACAACGTTATCAGCAGTAATAACAACTACTGAAAAACAATGGCGACTACGACAGAAACAAAAACAACGTTATCAGCAGTAATAACAACTACTGAAAAACAATGGCGACCACGACAGAAACAGAAACAACGTTATCAGCAGTAATAACAACTACTGAAAAATAACAATGGTGACGACAGAAACAGAAACAACGTTATCAGCAATAATAACAACTACTGAAAAATAACAATGGTGACGACAGAAACAAAAACAACGTTATCAGCAATAATAACAACTACTGAAAAATAACAATGGTGACGACAGAAACAAAAACAACGTTATCAGCAATAATAACAACTACTGAAAAATAACAATGGTGACGACAGAAACAGAAACAACGTTATCAGCAGTAATAACAACTACTGAAAAACAATGGCGACCACGACAGAAACAAAAACAACTTTATCAGCAGTAATAACAACTACTGAAAAACAATGGCGACCACGACAGAAACAGAAACAACTTTATCAGCAGTAATAACAACTACTGAAAAACAATGGCGACCACGACAGAAACAGAAACAACTTTATCAGCAGTAATAACAACTACTGAAAAACAATGGCGACCACGACAGAAACAAAAACAACGTTATCAGCAATAATAACAACTACTGAAAAATAACAATGGTGACGACAGAAACAGAAACAACGTTATCAGCAGTAATAACAACTACTGAAAAACAATGGCGACTACGACAGAAACAGAAACAACGTTATCAGCAGTAATAACAACTACTGAAAAACAATGGCGACCACGATAGAAACAGAAACAACTTTATCAGCAGTAATAACAACTACTGAAAAACAATGGCGACTACGACAGAAACAGAAACAACGTTATCAGCAGTAATAGCAACTACTGAAAAACAATGGCGACCACGACAGAAACAAAAACAACGTTATCAGCAGTAATAACAACTACTGAAAAATAACGACGGTGACCACAGAAACAGAAACAACGTAAACACAAATAGCAATGATTAAAATCTTTAATACAGCAATGACGACGATGACAATGGTGATGATGATAAAGAAGAAGAAGAAGAAGAAGAAGAAGAAGAAGAAGAAGAAGAAGAAGAAGAAGAAGAAGAAGAAGAAGAAGAAGAAGAAGAAGAAGAAACAGATGACAGTAAGGATGATGATGAATGCCGTTAGAAACAATCATGAATAGTGCTCATTGAGGTTAAATAAATAGATAATGACAAAATATAATGGTTAGCAGAGGCATAATTTATGTATACATGTATACCCGATGTAAAAGCATTCATTATCCCTCCAGGTTTACTGGAGGTCCTACAGACTTTATTAGTCTGTCTGTGTGTGTGTCTGTCTGTCTGTCCCGTCTCCACGGCCTATATCTCAAAAACTACTGGACGGATTTCCTTGAGATTTTGCACACTGACTGGAAGTTAGGTCCCATTCAATATTATCAACTTTTCAGAATCGAGGTTTTAAAAGAAAGTGACTTTTTTACATTTTGGTGTTTCAATGAAAACAATTCAACAGACTTCATTTTGCAAAATCTGTGACGTCATCATTTGACGTCGTATAACGTGACGTCATTTGCGAGTAGAATTTTCAGGATAATGGATTTCGTACACTCAAAGCACCTCCCTCCATAGTCAATAGATGTGAGAGCCTAATCGAGTCAAACTCTTTTCCTACGTTCACAAAACAGCATTTGGCTTCTTTGTATTATGAACGTCTACCAGCAGACGCAAAAAAGCGATACTACGCTGTGTTGGCGTCAAATTCATTCCATTTGTGAAACCGGTAAAGTATATGTACCATCTAGATCGTTGCCTTCGCTGGTTAAAAGCTTGGAATGAGGGTGAAAAGGGCACGATTCTAACGCACTTTAGCCAGGCACTCTCCAGCCATGAAAATAGACGCCGACACGTGACCCAGATTCTCGCACTCAGCTGCGTGATTCGGGTGTAATACTGCCAATAAACATCGTTAAGCTTAAGATTACACCCGAATCACACGGACCGTTAAGGTGCATGGAGTACAGTACCGGTCAAAAGTCACAACGACCACCGACACCGACCATTTCAGCCTTCTTCAGGATGCGTTAGAATCGTGCCGCTGTCGTGGTGGAATCGCCTAGCAAACTAACTGAATGTCGACACAATCACTCGGCACTGTTGCACATTTGCAGTCAACGTAAGATCTCGTACGACGATTTGATTCAAGGCCTAGTGCTAATTGTTTTGATGGTCTGGTCTCAGTGTCACAAAAATATGATGATTTAATCAATCCCTGTCCCGGAAATGTTGGGGACAACGACCATTAATTTTCAGCGTAATGACATCGAGTCAAACAGAGTTATCTATCCTACTTCAGCAAAACGCTTCGATGTTGAACCTCTACCAGCAGATGCCAAAATGCGATACTACGAGAAGAATATTGACGTTGATGGGTTAGATCCGTATGAAATACCAAACAGTTCATGCTATCATCCATTTTTCTACAATTTACAGTGCAAAATACGAACCACGGGGGTTTATGACAAGGTCGTTATAAATGCTTCATATACCTACAAGTTTTCAATGGCACAGTTGGTAGAGTATTGGGCTCTTGGTCATGCATGACCAGGTTCGATTCTGTGCTGAAACTTTTTTTCTTCTCTTTTTTCGAGGGGTTGTGGGTTCGAACCCGACCTGGTTTTTTGTGTTTGTGTGTGTGTGTGCGTTTTTTCCTCCTCTTTTCTCGAGAGGTTGCGGGTTCGAACCCGATCTTCTTTTTTTCTCTCCAAAACCTGGAGGTTCAGCGCCAGCGGTTTTTATTTATAAGTAAATATCCATTTTTACACAATGCAAGTAACTGCTTTGCAACTGTGCTTATGCTAAATTAAAAGCTTTAAAAAAAGAGAGGATGTTTCATGAGATACTATTCAGCATCGGCAGTCAGTAAAACTGGTTATCTCAAAATGCATCGTCATCGAGTGTGCGACCAACAACGCAGTTGTTCACTTGCGCTGTTCCTTTGGAGTAGGCATGTCATAAAATCAAACGTACAAACGAATCCATGAATGAATAAATGATATTTTACGGAGTATCAGCCTTTTTAGACTATGTAAGGCTATTGATCAAGAATCCACTAGAATTGGTTATAGTAAGAGAAAGTTAATCACGATTTCCCGGGGTCGGCTCTCTATTGCGGAGTGCCGCTATTGCGGGGGGCCGCTATTGCGGAGTGCCGCTATTGCGGGGGGCCGCTATTGCGGAGGGCCGCTATTGCGGGGGGCCGCTATTGCGGGGGGCCGCTATTGCGGGATTTTTTTGTCAAAAGTTCTTAAGGCCATTTTGATTCTTTTGTCCTAAAACGCCTAAGAAACTATAAAATATTTGTTACTTTAAAAAAAACACTTGGAAATTTTATATATTTTTTCTTCAAAAAATTTCCCCCAAAATTTCTTGATCGGGTTTTACCGATAGCGCTCAGCCTAGGCCGCACCCGCCACCCCGCCTGACTGACTTAGCCTGTCCGGGGAGTTTTACCTAAACCCAGACGCGTTACTTTCTGTCACGTTTGTGTCCAACATCAGCGTCGGGCCCTGGAGTTAGGGCGTAGGGACCACCCGTTGAGAGTCAAACGTTGGATGGAGTTAGAATATAAATCTTCACCCGTTATTGATAAAAACTATGGCTACGGAACCTACCGGCAGATTCTGACCATTTTCACCCTCCTGAAACGCCAAAAAAACATACAATTTTTGTATTGGCGTTTTGGGACTAAAGAATCAAAATGGGCTACAAAAATGTTTTTAAAATGTAGAATGAATATCCGAGACAAGGGAGTGACGTTGTTTCCTTTGGTCTTAGCCGGGGAAGCGCGCATTTTGCTTTGATGGAGAGAGTGGCGTTATTTCCTTGGATTTTAGCCGCGGAGGCACGCTTTGTTCTTTGATGGAGGAAGTGACGTTGTTTCCTCTGATCTTGGCCGATAGGAGCGCCGAGAGAGAGAAGACTGATTAGGAAGTGTGTGTGTTGTGTAGGGTTTTGTGTCTGAAGTTGCAGGCATAACGAAAAAAGTTTTTTTTTAAGTAACAAAAATGTTATGGTTTTGTAGGCGTTTTAGGAGAAAAGAATCAAAATGGCCTTAATAATTTTTTTACAAAAACAAATCCCGCAATAGCGGCCCTCCGCAATAGCGGCCCCTCCCCGAATTCCTTAGTTATTTGCCTTTGACGAATCGCGTACACAGACGTGGTGGGTCCATTCTTACCCTTAACCCACGGGGGGAACATTCAACAAGAGATCGACATAGGCCAGAACAGAAAACCGACCCAGACTTTGAGACAGAAAAGGCCACTGGATTGCCCTGCGAAAATGTTACATTGACTCTCGGTAGTTCCGTGCATCCCATACAGATAATTTAAAGGCACCTCTTTGATTCGCCGTCTTCCCGCCCAAAATGCACGATTTCCTCGTTTCTTGTCCTTTGTTCTTACCGACCGTCCAGGCATGAACTGACAAACATGCTTTGATAGAGGCTGTGCTTTGCGGCTGAAAAGAAAGTCTGTCGACGTTTTCTTGTGCCCCCTTCGCCTTGAAGAATGTCACAGAGATTCGCAAGGTTTTCTATTTTGGACGGGTGCGTGTCTATATGCCCCCGTCTCTATATGCCCCCGTCTCTATATGCCCCCGTCAAAAAAAAGTAACAAACATTATATGGTTTTTTTGGCGTTTTAGGACAAAAGAATCAAAATTGTCTTAAGAACTTTTGTTACCAAAAAAATCCCGCAATAGCTGCCCTCCGCAATAGCGGCCCTCCGCAATAGAGAGCCGACCCCTATAACTCTAACCCTAACCCTAACTCTAACCCTAACCCTAACTCTAACCCTAACCCTAACCCTATGTGGCCATGAAGAACACACTCAGACAGGGGGCATATAGAGACGGGGGCATATAGAGACGGGGGCATATAGAGACGGGGGCATATAGAGGTGTCCCCTTTTGGACGAACATTCGGTTTTGTCGGGCCTTTAACATCTTGGACATTTTACACTGTTGCTTATTTTAGGTTGGAGGTTTGGAAGAGGAGATGAGAAAAAATGTGTTCGCGCGAGCGCGCGCGCGCGTGTGTGTTGTGTGTGTATATATGTGTGTATGTGTGTTTGTATGTCTGTGTGTGTGTCTGTGTGTGTGTGTTTTGTGTGTATATGTGTGTGTGCTTGTGGGTGTATATGTATGTGTATGTGTGTGTGTCTGTGTGTGTGTGTTTGTGTGTGTATGCGTGTGTGCCTGTGTGTGTAGGTGTGTATATGAGTGTGTGTGTGCCTGTGTGTGTATGTATGTATATATATGAGTGTATGTGTGCGTGTGTGTGTATGTGTGTAGTTGCATGCAGGGCACTTGATATGATGACTTTGTTTTGCGGAAGGAAAACACTGCGTTTGTAATAGGATTTATACATTAAAAGTATTTATGTGGTTTTAACTTGCACGTGTGTTGTTAGATGTCAGTAAGCTCCTTTTATATATGATCAGTCGGAATCAACTTGAATCCATTTACTTTTACTCAGGTTTTGGTGACTGAATTCATGTCTGTGTCTGTGCCTAGTTTTCCCTATGTTAATTTGGAGTGTCTGATATTGGCAGCCTCTGCATTCGCGAAAACTAATCAGTGCGCTGTGCTCTTGAAAGAGGAAGCCACGAGTGGTTTGCTTCTGGCACAGACAAAGACATAAGCCTCTTTTCTAGATCAGAAACGTACTCCAGCCTCACTTTTTCTGCCCTGGACGATCAGCAACAGCGTGTACGTCCTTTCCAATCCCATCCAACTCCACACGCCGCAGCAGATCAAAGGAATGACCGCCTTTGTTCTCACGCCGCTCTCGTCTTTCTCCTTGCAGGCGGAGTGCAAGACCCAGGAGGGCTAGCAGAGCTGCCTACCAGAGCAGGTTCCAGGCAGGGCAGCCAGCCCAGCTCCTGCTGACCACCGTCCAGCAAGGGTCACTCCACACCAGGTAATTGTCTCTAGCAAGATCAGCATGGCGGCCTTGCTCTCATTACAGCGCAGTTCACCGCCAGCGGAGTTCATTCCGCCCCAGCGATGCCCTGACTGAGAGTGTGGTGTCATTGATGAGACTGACGGCTTGTTGTCTGTAGGACCAGACTGCGCATGCGCAGTGTACCCGGATGTGGACTGCATATCTATTTTGCGCATCTGGCCATTTTTAATGTCAAGGGCGTTGCGTAGCTTGTACGGGCCACTGATCAATCAATGACGTCATGTTGTACAGGGGTTGCTCGGATTCATTTAGCTTCCGGTTGAGCTTGGTGTCTTTGGTGGCAGCTGTGTCAATATTGTGCTGGCCGCCACTGTGTGAAAGTCTCTAAAAGGCTTGCCCATTGTTTCTGGCCGTCCTAATAGCACTTTCGCCTCTCTCCCTCTCTCCCTCCCTCCCTCCCTGTGGCTGTGGGCTTGCTGTTCTGGACGTGCCTGAGTGGCAGGATGCCAATTACGCTAATGCACGGACTGAGATGCTGGGCTAACGGCCTTGAAAATGCGTTTTGAGAATGGGTCCTTGCATGTGTGTAAGAAACTGCGGTTGCGTCAGTGAGTTGCACTAGCTTTCCATACGGAGAGTAAGCGTGCAGAAGGTAGGAAAACGTATTTTCCTGGGAGGCAAATCTTGTCTGTTGATGCAAACATCAATGCCCAATACATTGAGTGCGTACGTTTGAGTGTGCGCCTATGTGTGTATATGTGGGCGTTTCGACTCGATCTATATATATGTCTTTAAGCTGTTTCTTACTAGTTACCACAAGAAGTTTGCCCATGATTTTATAGTGTAGGTGTCAATAACACATTTGCGGGTTTTCTGTGTAAAACAATCATTCCCGGCAGTCGACTTCCTTTCCACCGGGGTTTCCCATGAATTGCTGCGAACTTACAGAAGCATGCGGTCCACTCCCGGCCAGTTTTCCCAAGTTTAATTTCACATTGCTGCTGACAGAGTAATGCCTCTTGTTATGTTGCCAGCAGATGGCCCTCGCGTTCGGCACAGGGGACATAACTCTTGACAATCGTGGGAACCGCCGCTATGTGGCGTCGTGGTCAATTGCAGCTGTCATGGCGGGACGTCAGCTTCCGCTGCGAGGACCCCTGGTGGCGCCCTGGCCGGAGGTCAAAAGCAGCCCTGGGCAGGAGGATGATGGGAAGGCGTACGCTGAGGCTGGCGCTGTTTTGCTGAACCGACGCAGTGAATGCCGGGAAGCTGTGTTCCTTGTCAGGCACCTGTAGCTCTCACAGGAAGGATGAAGAATGATTGGCAAACTCAGAGATTTACCTCAAACTGGGGACAGAAAAACGACATGGCACGCACGCAGAGCATTAGGCTGTGTATGGCAGATGTTGCATGCTAGGTAAGAGTTGGCGGGAAAAGTAGGAGCGGTGCATGTTAAAAAACTGCATGAGACGTTCAGATATATTCAGACGTACACTTTCAAAGTACAGTGTTGCTTGGAAGGCAGTTGATCAGGGGATCGTGATAAAAAATAAATGGATGAAAAAATTCCTTTGATGCAGAATAGTAAAAATTCCAGCTGAAACCAGGTGAAAGCAGATAGGGGTTCTACGACCCAAAACGTCGCTTGCACACTTTCGACTGAAACGTTTCCAATGTAACATTAAATGTATGTTTTCATCCTTTAACCTTTGCTTGCATAGCGTTGCTCTTTCGTGTCAGATGAGCCCTGAAGCAAGTACAAGAGTCTTTATGTCCAGACGGCAGCGTGAGACAGAAGAGGTCTTTAGACACGAGAGGCCGTTTTTCAGGTTTCAGACTCTTTAATGAAGACAGCGAGCTGGGATGTGGTGTCTCGGGTGACTAGGCGGTGAGGTGCTGAGACGGACTGATGCTGTTGAACTCTCACTAACAAGGGACTTCTACAGTGGATCAGGGTCTGACGACCAACTCATCCCTAATGATGGGGCTAATCCTCATTGAGTGATTCAATCACACAGTAACGAGAGAGCCTCCCAGGCCGAGTCACGCAGATGGACAATGTCTGAATCTTCTTGGCTTCTCGCGTTTCCATTTTACGTGGAACGTGACCTTTCCTGATCTCAATAAATGGGAGAGCTTTGCTCTTTGACTCATCTCCCGCGACTCCGCGCACCACGAGGCAAGCTGCTTGAAGCCGCATTACCCTGAGCTGCGTTCAATAAGGCTGTTGATAAGCTGGGCGGCTTCCGTAGGAATCGCGAGAGCTCCGTCTACGACGCATAAACGTGGATGTACAGAAAAACTCATGGCACACGGTGCCACGTGGAACTGAGGTCAGCTAGAGACGAAACACACCGCCGTTGGCAGAGATGCATAAGAGGTGAAGACAGCGCCCTCTGTGGGTAGAGCGCCTCGCCAGGAGACGGCAGGGGAGATAACTGCTATTCCCCAGCCCGAACAAAGCGCGAGCGAGGGCTGAGTGGAGGTCCTGGCCTCGTACAAGGACCCAGCTGCAGTTGCAGTTCATTAAAACGCCGTTAATATTTCACCACATCATATGGCGCTTGCACTCGCCCACTGGAAAATCCTGGCGCAAACACGAATATCCCGTCCCTGATGAATGTCAAACACCGTGGAAAATTGATCGGCACAAAAAAATTACATTCGCGGCACTTTTCCTAGAATGGTGTTTGATGGCTGCTTGAGTTTTATTTTCGGAAAAGTATTCGTTGATGGTCTCACGAAAGAATTTGAGAAGCTGTATTGCTATTTATGATGGTCGCGGATAGTAAAGATGAATGTATGATTCATGCTGTCTCCGTGGTATTTTTTGGGGTGTTTTTTGTGTTTTGTTTTGAGAGAGAGAGAGAGAGAGAGAGAGAGAGAGAGAGAGAGAGAGAGAGAGAGAGAGAGAGAGATGGTTTGTCCTGCACATATAGACGACACTTGATTATTTAAGAAGCAACGAATGTGCGTTCTCATGATTACAAAATAGAAGTAGAAGAACAGGATTAGCACACATGTTCAGATATCTGATAAACGGCTTGAAATATATTTAATTCAGCAAGGTACTTCAGTTTCAAAGGAGAGAAATTAGCTGACTGTGCCCAGGGCGTTTTATGCTTGACCTCTGGAGAGGAACGGGCCACTGCATTTAGGGTCAGCCAAAAACTCCGTGCATTCCAGGAAAACGCGGATGCGAAAGTCCATCTAAGTTTTGCACGCTCCGTTTGCTCTGCACCGCGAGGAGTCGGCCTGTGGTGCCTGCCTGGTCACTGGGCGCTCAGATGGTGCCCTCTCCAGTCCACTGTCCAGTCCCCTGTCCAGTCCCCTGTCCAGTACTCTGTCCAGTCCACTGTCCAGTATCCTGACCATTCCACTGTCCAGTCCCCTGACCATTCCCCTGTCCAGTACTCTGTCCAGTCCCCTGACCAGTCCCCTGTCCAGTCCTCTGTCCAGTCCCCTGTCCAGTCCCCTGTCCTGTGCTCTGTCCAGTCCCCTGTCCAGTCCTCTGTCCAGTCCTCTGTCCAGTCCCCTGTCCAGTACTGTCCAGTCCCCGGTCCAGTCCCCGGTCCAGTCCCCTGACCAGTCCCCTGTCCAGTCCCCTGTCCAGTCCTCTGTCCAGTCCTCTGTCCAGTCCCCTGACCATTCCCCTGTCCAGTACTGTCCAGTCCCCGGTCCAGTCCCCTGTCCAGCCCCTTGTCAAGTCATCTGTCCAGTCCTCTTACCAGTACTGTCCAGTCCCCGGTCCAGTCCCCGGTCCAGTCCCCGGTCCAGTCCCCGGTCCAGTACTCTGTCCAGTCCCTGTCTAGTCCCCTGACCATTCCCCTGCCCAGTCCCCTGTCCAGTCCTTGTCCAGTACTCTGACCAGTCCCCGGTCCAGCCCCTTGTCCAGTCCCCTGTCCAGTCCACTGACCATTCCCCTGTCCAGTCCCCTGTCCAGTACGCTGATCAGTCCCCTGTCCAGTCCCCTGTCCAGTACTCTGTCCAGTCCCCTGTCCAGTTCTCTGTCCAGTTCTCTGTCCAGTCCCCTGTCCAGTTCTCTGTCCAGTTCTCTGTCCAGTCCCCTGTCCAGTCCCCTGTCCAGTACTCTTTCCAGTCCCCTTTCCAGTCCCCTCTTCAGTCCCCTGTCCTGTGCTCTGTCCAGTCTCCTGTCCAGTCTCCTGTCCAGTACTCTGTCCAGCCCCCTTTCCAGTCCCCTGTCCAGTACTCTGTCCAGCCCCCTGTCCAGCCCCTTGTCCAGTACTCTGTCCATTCCTCTGTCCAGTCCCCTGTCCAGTACTCTGTCCAACCCCTTGTCCAGCCCCCTGTCCAATACTCTGTCCAGTCCTCTGTCCAGTCCATGGCACTAGGGACAGATCCTGGTGTTAGGTCTGATCTGTCCGTCACGGTGTGCCACTGCAGCTTTGCCTGCTGGTTCCGAGTCTGTGGGGAAATGGTCTGTTTCAGAACAAGGAGCATCCTCACCTTCCAGAGGTGAGGTCAACCAAGCGTGGTGGTCTGTCCAGTTGAATAAGTCTCTCTCCACTCCTGTACCCCATAACTTTCCCCCATCTACCCCCTCTCTACCCCCTCTCTACCCCCTACTCCACGCCCTGGTTCCCTGCCCAGACCTGCGGCTCATTCCCCATCCAGCACTGGCACTTCGCATACTCCACCCCCACCTCTTGTATCTGTCCTGGCCCAGCAGTCTATCCCTTCATCTGTGAATCTTTCAAGTGCTCTCTTGTCTCTCTGCCTCTCACTGTCTCTCTCTCTGTCTCTCTCTCTCTCTCTCTCTCTCTCTCTCTCTCTTTCTCTATCTATCTATCTATCTATCTATCTATCTATCTATCTATCTATCTATCTATCTATCTATCTATCTATCTATCTATCTATCTATCTATCTATCTATCTATCTATCTATCTATCTATCTATCTATCTATCTATCTATCTATCTATCTATCTATCTATCTATCTATCTATCTATCTATCTATCTATCTATCTATCTATCTATCTATCTGTCTATCTGTCTATCTGTCTATCTGTCTATCTGTCTATCTGTCTATCTATCTATCTATCTATCTGTCTATCTGTCTATCTATCTATCTATCTATCTATCTATCTATCTATCTATCTATCTATCTATCTATCTATCTATCTATCTATCTATCTATCTATCTATCTATCTATCTATCTATCTATCTATCTATCTATCTATCTATCTATCTATCTATCTATCTATCTATCTATCTATCTATCTATCTATCTATCTATCTATCTATCTATCTATCTATCTATCTATCTATCTATCTATCTATCTATCTATCTATCTATCTATCTATCTATCTATCTATCTATCTATCTATCTATCTATCTATCTATCTATCTATCTATCTATCTATCTATCTATCTATCTATCTATCTATCTATCTATCTATCTATCTATCTATCTATCTATCTATCTATCTATCTATCTATCTATCTATCTATCTATCTATCTATCTATCTATCTATCTATCTATCTATCTATCTATCTATCTATCTATCTATCTATCTATCTATCTATCTATCTATCTATCTATCTATCTATCTATCTATCTATCTATCTATCTATCTATCTATCTATCTATCTATCTATCTATCTATCTATGTATCTATGTATCTATCTATCTATCTATCTATCTATCTATCTATCTATCTATCTATCTATCTATCTATCTATCTATCTATCTATCTATCTATCTATCTATCTATCTATCTATCTATCTATCTATCTATCTATCTATCTATCTATCTATCTATCTATCTATCTATCTATCTATCTATCTATCGATCTATCTATCTATCTATCGATCTATCTATCTATCTATCTATCTATCTATCTATCTATCTATCTATCTATCTATCTATCTATCTATCTATCTATCTATCTCTCTCTCTTTCTCTCTATCTTTTTCTCTCTCTTTCTCTCTATCTTTTTCTCTCTGTGTCTGCCTGTCACTCTCTCTCTCTGTCTCTCTCTTCACTCTCTCCTCTCTCTCTCTCTCTCTCTCTCTCTCTCTCTCTCTCTCTCTCTCTCTCTCTCTCTCTCTCTCTTTCTCTCTCTCTTTTCAGTGTGTCTCTGTCTGTCTGTCTGTCTGTCTGTCTGTCTGTCTGTCTGTCTGTCTGTCTGTCTGTCTGTCTGTCTGTCTGTCTGTCTGTCTGTCTGTCTGTCTGTCTGTCTCTCTGTCTTGTCTGTCTGTCTGTCTGTCTTGTCGGTCTTGTCTGTCTGTCTGTCTGTCTGTCTGTCTGTCTGTCTGTCTGTCTGTCTGTCTGTCTGTCTGTCTGTCTGTCTGTCTGTCTCTCTCTCTCTCTCTCACACACACACACACACACACACACACACACACACACACACACACACACACACACACACACAGCAGGCGACCAGGCATTTGG
The DNA here is from genome assembly GCA_034096865.1 of Theodoxus fluviatilis. Classification (NCBI taxonomy): domain Eukaryota; kingdom Metazoa; phylum Mollusca; class Gastropoda; order Cycloneritida; family Neritidae; genus Theodoxus; species Theodoxus fluviatilis. Next base: position 61,259 of record JAWQFJ010003338.1, on the reverse strand, counting down.
CAGTTCTTACTGCACTTTTCCTAGGAGGACTGAGTGCTTGGGCAGGCCGCCACACTGTAAGTTGTTGGCCTGATTTGAGGACATACATTTCCCATTCAAAGATTAGACCTTCTATGTCCATTTCAGCACCTACAAATCCTATTGGCGAGAAGACAGCCACGGTTTGGCGGGAGAATTCTTCTTTAAATTAGTCCCTGTCTGCCAGATACCTACTTCTCCTACGCACGCTGTCTCCCTCAGGCAAGTGGACTCAGAGTTTGACACTGCAGAGGCCTCCGTAGAGATGAAACGACGTGGGAGGGCTGCTGGTGTTGGATGCTGGATTTACAGGGGGAGAGGTCAGGTACAGAGAACGTGGGTGGGGTGGGGAAGGGATCGGGTGGAGGCGGGTGGGGGATGTGGGTAGGGTTGATTCGGTGAGGGGCTGTGGGGGAGAAGGGGGGCGAGAGGCAAGAGGAGAAAAGAAGGCAAGGAGTGAGTGGGGTGGGGTTGTGGAGAGGGAGTGTGTGTGAGAAAGGATGGAGTGGGGGTGAGGTTGTGGAGAGAGGGGCGGCTGGAGAGGAATGGGAGTGGGGAAGGGAAAAAGGAAGAGGGAAGGGGAGGACGGGAGGGGAGGGAGAGGGGGAGCAAGACAACTCCTCTATGTCACTGGTCCGCCTGTCCTCCATCTGACCACCACCAGGCTTCGTCTAGGCTTGTTTGGCTTCTCCTCAAGAGCCGCGAAACCTAACCCCAGGGCAAACACGACTTGAACCCCCTCCTCCTTCACAGCCCCCCCCCCCCTCCACCCCCACCCCTCCCCAAACAGTCATGAGGGTCCTCTCTTTTTAAAGCACCCACACGCCACGATAACCCCCACCCCCACCTCCCGTTTCCTTCTAGCCCCTCCCTTTGAGTTATTTCGCTATGCGGTCCGAACACGCCACACTGGACTTAACTGGACAGCCTGGACTTGCATGGTCAGACTGGGTTTAATTAATTTCCTCTGCAAAGTTTTAAGACTCATTCAGAAGATTCGAATGGAGGATTCGGGCCCCTTTTGCGTTCAAATGTAGCGAGGAGGTGAAGAGACCGTGTAAAACTCGCATCGAGAGACTTCCAAAACCAGCGTTTTACAGACTATGGATATCAGATATAAATTTGGCGGATACAGACGGCCACTCTGCCAGGCAGGCAGACAGACGGGAAAACAAACTTACTGACTGACTGACTGACTGACTGACTTACTGACTGACTCTGACTTACTGACTGACTGATGGATTTAATGACTGACTGACTGACAGATGGAAAGACTGACTGACTAACTGACAAAATGAATGAATGATGGAATGAATGGCTGACTGACTGACATATGGACTGACTGACTGACTGACTGAATGACTGACTGACCGATTGGCCTACTATCAAACTCATTGACTGAGGCAAAGGGAAACATTCCTTTCGCTGAAATGTACGCCTTACTGCGTACGTCATTTCCGTGCAAATTCATGTTTGCAAGTAGGGGATTGGGGGTTCGTTCCTTTTGCTGTCGTAACCTATTTTCCTGTGTGTTTTTCTGACACTGATCGCTTCCATGAATGTACTCTTACCTTGTGCCCTGCCTGGAGGCACACTGGCTCCAGCGGGCAGCTGCCGGTTGTTTTATCACACCGGAACACGCATTTTGTATGGAAACAAAAACGCATTTGCTCACGTGTCGGGCCTACCCAAGAATACACACAGGCACGGGCGGAGAGGGCGGACACACATGTGCTCCGAAGCAACAATGAGAGCTGTCCGATACACGGATGCAAGTTGTCACGTGGTATTTCCTAGAGAGCAAGGAGCATGCTGGAGCATGCTTGAGCAGCAGAGCCACAGATGCGAGTCAAACCCTTGGCCCTTCTTCCACTCCTCATCAGCTGATGAAGGCAGCATAGTCACGTGGACAGGCAGGGGTCATGACCTTTCGTGAGCACGAAGAGCATGCGGTCTTCGGTGCTCCCTGGGGGCTTCGCAGTGGTCACGTGAGCAAACTCGCGCTGACGTGTGATCTCGTTGACTGTTCTCCCGTTCTCGCCGAACCCTGCCCTGGGTTGCCGGTCTTTGTCGGTGAGAAGAGTGAGGTTCACCCAGGAGGCGTGTTCCACCAGAGAGGAACGCTGTTGGCTCGCGAGAACTCCTTGACCCGCCATTAGTGGGTTGTCCGCCCCTGTTCTACACTGCCCCGGATGTCCAGGCTGGTCCATTCATCTCGAGCAAGCTCAGACCTCGTGTGTCCAGTCTTGATCAGCGGTCAAGGAGAGCGGCCTTTGTGTTTGAACCTGGAGAAGTGACTCAGGAGACGATGAGACTGGACACTGGTCATTCATCACTCTGCTTGTGAAGAAAGCGTCCACACGCTGAACTCAAGCGCGTGTTACAAACAGAGTGGAGGATTTTAAGAATGAGAGTGGACACCTGTATTTATGTCCCTTCTTGTGGAGTGTGCTCGTGATAGCCTGTCGCCGCAAGACTAGAAATTCTACAACGGTAGAAATGTTCGCCTGGCCGTCAATACAAACGAACGATGTCCGATCAGGAAATGGGGGTACTGTAGCAAAAGCTGCCGGGACGTTGTGGAAACGTGTGATGTTTGCCTGTTTGGACCTCGAGTGTTTTTGCACTACATTATCTGCACAGCAGCCAGTATCTGCACAGCAGCCAGTATCTGCACAGCAGCCAGTATCTGCACAGCAGCCAGTATCTGCACAGCTGCCAGTATCTGCACAGCAGCCAGTATCTGCACAGCAGCCAGTATCTGCACAGCAGCCAGTATCTGCACAGCAGCCAGTATCTGCACAGCAGCCAGTATCTGCACAGCAGCCAGTATCTGCACAGCAGCCAGTATCTGCACAGCAGCCAGTATCTGCATAGCTGCCAGTATCTGCACAGCAGCCAGTATCTGCACAGCAGCCAATATCTGCACAGCAGCCAATATCTGCACAGCAGCCAGTATCTGCACAGCAGCCAGTATCTGCACAGCAGCCAATATCTGCACAGCAGCCAGTATCTGCACACCAGCCAGTATCTGCACAGCAGCCAGTATCTGCACAGCAGCCAGTATCTGCACACTAGCCAATATCTGCACACCAGCCAATATCTGCACAGCAGCCAGTATCTGCACAGCAGCCAGTATCTGCACACCAGCCAATATCTGCACAACTGCGGAAAATAATTGTATGCTCCCTCATTCAACATGTCAAGCTCGGAAATTGACAGCAATTTTTTCGTTGATTCATTTTCTAAACATTGAGTTACAAATTAAGTGAACCCTACATGCAGAAAAATTTGAATGAAAAGAACGTGATATTGTAAAATATTCCCATGATAAGGACTTTTGGGAAGTGCTTATTAACGCAGTGACCAAATATATATTTGAAACATAAAACATATCGCCGTAGAATATTTACATAAAATTAATTTAGGCCAAGTTTTAAAAACGTAAAAATTACATTAAAAAGGTTATTTTCCCACAGCTGTGCAGATGAAGGTTGTCGGAACAGACAGTGCCACAGTACACGTGGTTGCTTTTCGTGAATCACGTGATTGCTTCGAGGAAAGGAAAGTTTATTTTCCGAGGTGGCGGTGCCGTCGGAGAGAAGTTACCTCGCGTACAGAGCATTCCTCAAAAACAACTCGCGGTCTGAAAACATCTCCTCATCAAAGCGGCAATATTCCCCGCTGGCCTCGAGCTGGAGTTATCATGTCTCGCTGCATTCAGCAGCACGCACGCGCAAA
>JAWQFJ010003338.1:42500-47500 GCA_034096865.1 Theodoxus fluviatilis | reverse complement strand
ATTGCAGATTTGTTCTCACGGTCTGTATGTCGCCTGCCTAGCCCTCTCCGGCCGCCTGGGTACAGCCTGTCGTCCGCTCCCCTCCCCCCCTCCCTCCCCCCCCCCTCTACTGGCACCAGTCCCCCAGGACAATGTGTGTACGTGGTTGGAATCACCGCTTCGGAGGCAGAGCAAGGGAGGAAAAGGGGACGGACCATTTGCAAGATGGTTCTTGAAGTCTGCTGGACTAAGCAAGAACTGAAATTACGGAGGTTCAGCCCAGATAGCTCTGAAGTCGGTGCTGGTGTGGAGTTGTGGTGGAGTTGGACTGGAGCTGGACTGGAGGTGGATTAGAGGTGTAGTGGATGTGTAGTGGAGGTGAACTGGAGGTGTATAGTGCGCAAGTCCCGTAAGATTGTGGCGGACCCCTCCCACCCTGCTTGTTCCCTCTTCCAGCTCCTTCCCTCTGGCCGTCGTTTCAGGTCCCTCAAAACGCGCACATGCCGTTTTCAGAACTCGTTCTTCCCCACGGCGGTGACGGAGCTCAACGCTGTCCAGAACCTCCCCAGGCAGCTTTGCCGCCGCTGATCCTGTCGGCGGTGCGCACACACTTCTCCACATCTATGACAGTGCCACTTTCTCTTTTGTGCTTCCTCTGGGCTATATGGACTGCTACTGTGTGGTTGGGGGTGGGGGGAGGGGTGGGGGAGGGGGTGGGGGTGGGGAAGGGTTGGTCTTCTTGTAGCTTTCACTGTTTTTTGTATTGTTCTACTGTATTCTTTTGTGGGGTGACGGGGGGTGGGATGGGGGTGGGGGGGGTGGGGGTGTACGTCTTAGTGGTCTTGTCTCTGTTCATATGTATTATTTATTGCCACTTAAAAGGGGGGTGGGTGGGTGGGTGTCTCATCTTAGTTTGTTCCTCTTTTGTCAACAGTTCTTAAATAGTAACTTTAACTGTTCATTGTATATTGCCCCATTTACCAGTTAACCCTTTTGGTTTCAGGTGTAGTCTTATCTCTTGTCTGTGTGCAGCTGCGTGTGTGTCGTGAGTGAGGTACATCGGGAAATGTCCATGTTTTTTGCATTAACGGCGTGTTAGGGTGTGTAAGCGATGCGTGTGTTTGGCTTTTTGTTTTGTTTCTTTTAGCCTTCATCACTTAGTTTTCCTCGTGCTCGTTTTTTAAATGATGTCACTTGGCGCAATAAATTACTGTGTACTGTGTGTACTGTGTGTGTAGTGGAGGTGTAGTGGAGGTGAACTGGAGGTGTAGTGGAGGTGAACTGGAGGTGTTTTGGAGGTGAACTGGAGGTGTAGTGGTGTATTGGAGGTGAACTGGAGGTGTAGTGGAGGTGTAGTGGAGGTGTAGTGGAGGTGAACTGGAGGTGTTGTGGAGGTGAACTGGAGATGTAGTGGTGTAGTGGAATTGAACTGGAGGTGTAGTGGAGGTGTAGTGGAGGTGTAGTGTTGTAGTGGAGGTGAACTGGAGGTGTAGTGGAGGTGTAGTAGAGGTGTAGTGGAGGTGTAGTGGAGGTGAACTGAAGGTGGACTGCAGGTGTAGCGCGGCTGCAGTGGTGTGGACGGTGTTGGGATTTGCGCTGTGACTGCAGCCTGCCTGCGTGGTTAGGGAGCTGTCACCTCAGCCACGCCGCGTGGGAGCTCCAAGCCTAAATCGGGAACCACCGCGTAGAGAGGGTGTGTCGACACGCAGATACCTTCCTGGTGACACGTCCGTGCTCTCCAGGGCTGTTTTGCTCGGCTGCCCGAAGGAACTCCCTGCGTCCACAGCGACACTGAACTAAGTCCCAGCGTGTGTGAAAGTCAGCGTGAACCCTCACGGGTCAAATGTCCATGCCGGAAGTCATTAGTAAGCTGACGGTTCCTAGGCAGCGGCCAATTTTTGCTTGAGCACCAAGTGATTTCAACATGGCCCTGGTGCTGTCTGCATGCAAGACGGCGGGAGCTGACGCTCGCTCGTGTAGGTGGCGGGAATCTCGCGACTCGACCTTCAGCCTTGGGGATCTTTGACTGACTGGGGACTCCACGTACCTAGCGGACTTCCGCCTTCCATTGTGGAGGGCGATACACATCAGCGACGCCGTCCTTCAAGGTTGGACTATCGCCACAACCGCGACCTTCAAGTCGCCGCGTCAGTTGTGGGAACGGCGCTCGCTCTGCCCAATGTGGAGGACCCGCAGTGCAGGGAGGGAAGTGGAGGCACTGTCGGCAGACTGGACTGTCTGAAATCTTGGCGTGACTCTGTCTCTGTCCAAGATCAGCTCTGACACCTGCACTGTACGGCGTCTGATTGAAAAAACATTTTGTTTTATTAAATTGGAGGCCGGACGTGTCACGACCCTCTCCCCCTACCGCCTTCTGCCTGACTTGGCAGGAGGAAGAACGTACTCGATCTGTTCTTGTATGAGATGTCTCATGATTCACACAACCTAAAGACGCCTACAAAGTCCACCTTCAACCTTTTTCATTACTTCAGACGCATGTAACTAAATGTTGTTCTCCCCTAAGCAGAAAAAGTAAAGAAAAGTATGGGGCATGTAAAGACTCGAAGGGAACAGTTGAAGAACATTGTACAAGTGTTCTACAGTTTGTTTTGTTTCTTCTTTCGAAAGAGATCCAGTAATTCTCAGTTACGGCGGACCATGACGTACTCTACCGACAGTCCTTCTCCTTCACACATCCACTGACTGAGCAGCTCAACACAGAGACCTGTGTTTCTGCAGACTACATCAGACGGGTACTTCAAGTCATTCGTGAGCCCTGCAAGCTTCAGACGAGTTCCTACACATCTAGGCTGCCTCGGTCGGCAGCTGCTGCGTGGTGCTCGACCTCCAGTAGCGGGGAGATCCGGGCGTTTCCAGACGGATCCCAGAGTCCGGGTCAGATGAATACTGCACAGGGGCGGACGCCCTGATGGGGCTCAGCCTTATCGCCAGCGCGGGGGAGCCGCAGATAGACGGGAAGGCCCGGGCCGGGGCTTAATTTGTCTTTTGTGTCCAAGGACGGGAGCAGCGGGTGCGAGCGACACCTCAGGAGAGGCCGAGTCATACAGGGGGCACTGACTAATGACAAATAGGCGCTGCCGTCGAGTTGCCTGATAAGCCTGGTGCGGCCCGTGCTGCAAGGCGCCCTGCAACCTCGTCCCGCTCTAATCGCGGCTCGCTCTCCTCCAATGGTGGGCCGCTTGTCTTGTTTACGGAAATCTGCCTTTTGTGGGAGGCGCAAAGGAAAAAAAACTGTTAGCATAGCCAAGCCGATGCTTTCGATGATACCGGGAAGATTTATCTCGACTTTGAGGGTCGAGGAGTTCAGGGAGGGCGTGAAAAGTTGGAGATATCAGATCTTGTGGGGAGGCGATAGGTCCCTGCAAAAGCGTGGCCCAGTTCTGTCGAATGCCAGCTGAGGGGGACACTTTGTGACAAACAGGTTGCAAGACAAGTTGGAGCTAGCCAGACTTCCCAGGCTGAGTTAGACAAGCAAGCATCCCAGTCAGCTCAAATGTACCCCCCAAATCGTGGATCCTGTTCTGCTGGCCGAGCAGCCGAGTAGACAGTAAATGACTTAAGAATAAGTGACTACGGGGCAAAGACTCCCGCTACGACGCACATAATCTGTGACGACCAAGGTCCGCTTCCCATCGTGCCATCTGCCCCGGCACCAGCCACGTCCCCCAGCCTGCCCTCTGACTAGATCTTGCTGGACCAGAAAAGGAGGACTTCCTTTGCGCTGTGACCGTAGGTGTGTAGGGCGGGGAGGGAGGATACAGCTGTCAGCCTGACGTAGTGGCCATGCACGCCGGACATTGTCCATGGACAGTGACGGATGGCGCGGCCCAGTCCCTTGTTCTCCAGGTCTCGGGTTCCCGTCCTGGGCTGGCTGCACTTATACGTGACGGATCGGGACAGTGACTGCGCGAGGCGGGCTGGAGTCTGGTGGAGGCAGCCAGCACCTGCCGTGTGTCGGGGGCCGCCATCACTGTGAAACTCCCAGGTGTGGGACTCGTCTTCGTTATCATGTCATGGCGAGATCTTCGCACTACACCCCCAGACGTTGAAACGAGTGTAACGCCGAGTTTGAAAAAAAAAATAAAAGGAGGAAAGTTTTTGGTCCGTTTCGCTAAATGAAGAAAAAACAACCTCTTGAATAGGGGATGAGGAAGGATTTAGCTATCCCCAAGACGCGGAGAAGAATCTGCCTCAGTCATCTCGCCGCCCTTTCCCGCCCAGTGCTGAGACGAGGGGGCCGCTGGACGCGGAGCGAGAGGAGAGGTCGACACTGGGGAGCACTTGGCGCGTTCCCTGCCCTCGCTGGAGAGGAATTCCTGGCGGGGTGTCCGGTGCTGGTGACAATCTCCACTTTTAGCGTCCACTGTTTACCCACCGCAACCCAGGCCCTGCCTCCTCCTCGCACACTGGCAACCTTGACATGCGCGATACGTCAGTCATCCCAGCGTGCAGACACGGGGAGGACTCGTCTGGAGCAAAGTGCGCCACCACCTTTCTTTTCACCTCGCAACTCTTCATCCTGCATCTTCACCCCGACGCCGATCAGCTGCTGCCCCGGCCATTACCACGAGGAAGCGGCTCTGTCAGACACGGGCGCTCAATGGCTGCTTAATCGCCCTGCAAGTCCACGCAAGACCTCGCCGATCTCGTTAACGTCTGTGACAACGCCTGGCAAGGCAGCCCGCCATTGATTGAAGACGCCCAGTCGGCCTCCGCCAGTGCAGACTGCAGTCCGTGTATCCAGCATCGGCGGCGATCGAGAGACAGGGTCGGATGAGCGAAGACGGTACACTTGTTGACCCTGTATCGATCCTGCCGCTCTGCTGCCCGACCCTGGCGCCGTGTGGCCATCAGGGCGGAATCTGGGCAGAGGCGTCGGGAGTCTTCAGCGGCCTGGACTTGCAACCAGTCTTGACTTCCTGCCAGCTAAGACTTTCACAGAATCAGGACTTGCAGTCACGTGGGACTTGTAGTCAGCCAGGATTTGCAGCCAGTGGGGA
>JAWQFJ010003338.1:25000-40000 GCA_034096865.1 Theodoxus fluviatilis | reverse complement strand
CCTCTCCCCTTTTCCCACTCTCTACCCCTCTTCCCCCGTTACCCCCACTTTCATTGCTTTCCCAATCTACATACCCCCTCGCCTCCTTCAATTCTGGCCCCCTCCCCTCCTCAGTCAGATTACGTAGTTGCTGTCATGTCAGGAAGGGAAATTACGTTACTGTTTCGCCACGGCCACCCCTTTCCCTTGCTCTCTCCCCCATCCCCCCACCCCCCATCCCCACCCCCGCAGTGTCTTCTGACTGTGATCACCAATCCAACTCACCCCCATCCATGCCTGGTCTCGCTGTCACCGCAACTCTCTTCTCCCAAACCCCCACCCTATCCCCTCCCCTCCCTCCCTCCAATACCTTGCCACCTCCTTTCCCTTCTTCCCTGCCTCCTACTGCCGCTTTCGCCGTTGCCGCCAGCTTTCCCATCTGACAGCGATTGTTGCCGGCGCAGCTCTATGTGTGTCGTCGCGGTCTTTCGTCTTGGGGTGTGGAGAAATCATTAGAGCCCCTTTTTGCCTCCTGATGGCACCGCTTTCAGAGTATGCTGCAGCAATACTCCTATACCTTCTCTCTGTCTCCCTTCGTACCCAGCAGTTCCATCCGGTGTTGGTTTTGTGGCTCGTCTTCCTCCTCAACTTATCTTTACACCTTCCACTTTTCTCTGGCCTCTTTGATCTGGCTGTCCACTTCTCTCTGGCCTCTTTGATCTGGCTGTCCACTTCTCTCTGGCCTCTTTGATCTGGCTGTCCACTTCTCTCTGGCCTCTTTGATCTGGCTGTCCACTTCTCTCTGGCCCCTTTGATCTGGCTGTCCACTTCTCTCTGGCCTCTTTGATCTGGCTGTCCACTTCTCTCTGGCCTCTTTGATCTGGCTGTCCACTTCTCTCTGGCCTCTTTGATCTGGCTGTCCACTTCTCTCTGGCCTCTTTGATCTGGCTGTCCACTTCTCTCTGGCCTCTTTGATCTGGCTGTCCAGTTCTCTCTGGCCTCTTTGATCTGGCTGTCCACTTCTCTCTGGCCTCTTTGATCTGGCTGTCCACTTCTCTCTGGCCTCTTTGATCTGGCTGTCCACTTCATGCGATAACGTTCATTCCAGCCAGACGCAGTATCCGGGATCTATTTGGAGGAAATTCACATCTCCTCGCTGCGATGCAACACCCAATACGTGTAGACCATAGGTGTCACAGCCGATGTTTGAAACTCGTGGAACGCCCTTCGGCTCATTCTCTCTCTCTCTCTTTCTCTCTCTCTCTCTCTCTCTCTCTCTCTCTCTCTCTCTCTCTCTATCTATCTATCTATCTCTCTCTCTCTCTCTCTCTCTCTCAGTCATCGAGTCGTAGCACTTTGCTTCCTCACTGTCTTCTCACGCGGCGTAACGGTCTGTCTTTCTGGGCACGATACAACACCTCGGCTTCTTCATGCATTCCGTCACGGCGTTTTTGCTTCACTAGGAATCCTCTTTTTCACCCCGACTGTAGCCAAAATGCAGGAGATGGGGTGGGGGGTGGGGGGTGGGGGTAGTGGAGGGAGGATGTTGGGGACGGGGAAATACAGTAAGGAGATGGAGAGGTTGAAGGGAGGGGAAGGAAAAAGTGGAACAAAACAGAGATGGGTTGGGGTGGATGGGTGAAGGACTGGGAAGGAATTACCAATGAACGTATGTCTGTGCATACCAAAGGAAAGGCGTTCGCCCTTCAGAGCCACTGTCATACGTCATCTGGGCACTTAGCGTGCATGACGTTTCGCCGTTCACGTAGCTTTGCCATCGTAGCCTTTCTTGCACGAAACAACTGCAGCAGCAGCAATACTAATAGCTGTAGAAAGAGCAATAGCAGCAGCAGTTGCAACAACGGCAAAAACAATGATAGCGGTAGTCACGGCAACAGCAGCAGCAGCAGCAGCAGTAGCAGCAGCAGCAGCAGTATTAATTAAGGGAAACAGCACGACACTTCCAACTGTGACGTCGGCAACAAAGCAGCGTTAGTGACAGCATCAGGACGGGAGGCAGTCCGGAAATGGTCGCGTCATTTTTATGTCACTGACCCGTGACGTCATTGCGTGCCATGGTCTTTGTGACGTCAATGGCGCAACGGCGACGTTAGAAACGGAGCGGCCGGAAGTCGCAATCAGTCGATGACGGAACACGCGATTACGTGTCTAGGCCTTTTCCACGCTGCAGTAGTTTCTGGCAAGGATGAAGCACGTTCGCATTGGAGAGCTGCGGTGCTGAAGTTGACAAAGGCGCCTCTTTGACATTATTTCGAGTTGCACTTGTTCTCTTTTCGAGCTTGTATCCCCCACTAGATTGTGTGGAGTGAGACATCTTGGCTACTAGCGGATACACGTGAAACAAGCACGACGTATCCAACATGTCGTGTTGGTATTGTAAGTTTAGTTAGTTTGCCAATGTAGATACTGCTGCTCTCCCTTCCAACATGCTGGGCATGAACGTTTCCCAAAATATCCAAAGACTGTCCCTGGCCAGTGCGGCCTTGGCACATGTGTTCCCCATCATCACCGCGACCTCTGTCCATCGGGTGCTGACTCCTGCGCCTACCTATGACCTCTATCGCCACTACGTCACTCCAAGACCGCTGACGCCCCACTCTCGGACCCCTGACGCAGCTCGCCCCCCGAACAACTGCATCGTACCTGCCTGCTCAGCAACCCTGGCCCCAACCGTTTTGGAGATGCGGTGCCTCCCTGTGTCATAGACTTCATATGCCCTCAGAGAGACTCCCTTTGCCTTGGCCTTCCCCTCAGACCACAGCGTTCTCCCAGGACGCTCCCCCCCCCCCCCCCGGGAGTGGTGTGATAGAGTTCCCCCCCCCCCCCCTCCCCGGGAGTGGTGTGATAGAGTTTCCCCTCAAGTATGAGAGCTCTCTTTATTTTTGTTACCTTTGCTACCTGAGTCTCCAATAAACCGTCCTACCGAAGAGTACGTCATCGTGGCCTGCTTCCTGCTTACACGGTTTCAACAGTCCCCACACCGTGTAACAACTGGTGGACCGTGAAACATTGGTACAGCTGCTCCAATTTCGTCAGTCGAAAAACGAAACCTCATTTGGGAAATTTTGTTTCTGAACTCAGGTAAAAACAGGCCAGATCCAGTCCTTAAAATAGTTCTTGAACTTGAACGTAACACTAGCATCTATTTTGCACTGAAGTCACAAGGACGCTCTCTAAGAGGTCATGGACTTTGGATGACCCGTCGATGGAGTTTCTTATCCCCCCACCCCTCACTCCCCACCCCTCACCTCTCACCCCTCATCCCTCACCTCTCAACCCTCATTCTCATCCCCGACCCTACTTTCCCATCCCCATTCCCACCCCACATCTCTCACCTCTTTGGCCCTGGAGAACGAGGTCTTGTGTGAAGGAAAGGCGTGTGGCCCTGGGGTGGGGGAGGGGTTTTGAGAGGGGAGAGGAGAGAAGGTGAGAGTAATGGGAGGCCATGAGGAAGAGGTATGAGAAGGAAGATAACGTGGGAGGGGGAGGGAAGAGATAGGGCGGGGGAGGGTGTGTAATGGGAAGAAGAATGGGAGGCCATGAGGGTGTGGGGGTGTGGGAAGGGAGATGTAATGAAAGGCGGAGAAAGATGCGCGTGGGGGGATGGGGGGGCGAAAGCATGGGGTAATGAGAGAGGGAGGGGGTGTGAAGGTGGGCCGGGGCGGAGTGTCACACAGGGTCTAGCGTGCCGCCCAAGGGACGTTGCGTGCTGCTGATGATCGCGCTTACGCCTTGGTCGCCCCGTTTTAATTACGCCAGGAGGTGAGCTTGCGTGCTCTTGCGTAATTTGGCCTCATTTAGAGGGCGGACTCATACGGGCATCGGACGGCTTGATGGGTGCTTTCGACGCCGGGAGTAAAATTCGAATTGGAAGCCGTCTGCAAGCGTCCCAGAAAAGGGTAGACAGACGGATCAGGCGAGGGCAGCGAGAAACACGCCATCTCCACAATTATCTCATCCAATTAGTTTTGCCACCTCACTGACGTCATGACGGCCTGACTGGTGGTTCCAGTTTGCAACATCGCTCTCTGTTTTCCTTCACGAGTCTGACGTGTTTTCACTAGCGAAGGAAAGTCTATGATGTTTGCTTTATGTCATCTGTGATTGCGCCGTTTTTGAGTCGCTGTCACATAATCCCCCCACCCCACCCCCATCCACCTTTTTTATTTCTAGAATGACGGATATCGTCAAGTTATTTGCTTCCGTCCGTTTGCTTTTAATCATCTTCAAGGCAATCCGACCATTGAAGCTAAAGCTACATCCCCTCAAGACACGAATGAAGTATTAGTTCCCTCACCTCTCGGGCTTTCTCTTGAGATCTCGTCTCTCTGCACGGCTGACACAGGCTGTAGACTCGGGGTGAAGACATCATATCTTGTGTGTGATTCTTCTTCCTGACTTACACCTCTCTCCTCCCAGCCAGCTGCAGCATCGGCCTCGGTATCTCTGTCTCACTTTTGTCATCCCTGACAGCCGGAGCGAGAAGTCTCGGCCGGGAGCCAAAAGGGGGAGGGGGTGGCCGATTCTGGAATTCGTCAAAATGATGAAACTTTGGGTTTTCCTGAAGATACAGAGCGCGTAAAACTCAGGATTTCGTGGGATTTATTTATTTTTTAGTCGCTACGTAGGAGGATGCTATCAATCTGCCGAGGAATTACCAGGCGCTGTTTGTCGTGAAAGTTGCTTCCAGATCTTTGCGGGAACAGACGCTGGCGGCCTGAGAGCCAGCATGTGAAGTGAGGCCTGTGTATATCATTGTCTTTGTTTGTCGAAAACCAAATTGTTGTTTCATTAATGAATACATGTAGAAGTTACTTTATCTTATCAAACAGTGTTTGAAAACTTTCAAAGAAATGTATCTCAGACACAACAACAAACACCCGTGCACGACCGTAGTATATTCAGGCATACACCAGCTGTACTTGATACACAAGCGCGCCTTTTTTACATTTCAAACTGGCGGTTTTCCTTCGGAGACAACGACGACAATGCTAATCTAAAATCTCTAAAATCTACTGGCATATGCAGCCAGTCAAAGCAGTGGCGTCAGTAGCAGCGGCAGTAGCGGCAGTAGCGGCAGTAGTGGCGGTAGTATCGGCAGTAGCGGCAGTAGCAGTAGCGGCAGTAGTGGCGGTAGCAGTGGCGGCACCAGTAGCGGCAGTAGTCGCGGCAGCAGCAGCGGCAGCAGTAGTGGCAGTAGTAGCGGCAGTAGCAGCGGCAGCAGTAGCGGCAGTAGCAGCGGCAGCAGTAGCAGCGGCAGTAGTAGCGGCAGTAGCAGCGGCAGTAGTGGCAGCAGTAGCAGCGGCAGTAGTCGCGGCAGCAGCAGCGGCAGTAGTGGCAGCAGTAGCAGCGGCAGTAGTAGCGGCAGTAGCAGCGGCAGCAGTAGCGGCAGTAGTGGCAGCAGTAGCAGCGGCAGTAGTCGCGGCAGCAGCAGCGGCAGTAGTGGCAGCAGTAGCAGCAGTAGCAGCGGCAGTAGTGTCAAGAATAGCAGCGGCAGTAGAAGCTGCAGCAGCAGCGGCAGTAGTGGCAGCAGTAGCAGCGGCAGTGGGAGGATGTGGCTTTGTGTGTGAACACTGTTCATTCTGAACTCTTCAGATGCTGCGCGCCTCACACTGATATTTCACCCGCGTGATCGGATTGTCTGGATGGACGGGCGCTGGGTTTGATGACCCGCCATCTTACGCAGTGTACGTCTGTAGTTCCTTCCTCCAGACCTTCACAGGAGCATGGGGTAGTCTGATGAAGATGAGAGATGACTGAAGGACAAGTAAGAAGTGTGAGTGATAAAGGGTGGGTAGGTGTGGGTGGGAAGGGGAAGAGTAGATAGCAAAGTTAGGTGGGTGGGCTTGACGAAGGGGATGGACAAGGGCGGAGGGGTTGAAGACGTAGGAGAGGCGATACAGAAATGGTGAAAGGAAGTGGGCGGGATAGGTATGGCGGAGATCGTTGTTAGAAAAACGAGAGAGAGAGAGACAGAGAGAGAGACAGAGAGAGAGAGAGAGAGAGAGAGAGAGAGAGAGAGAGAGAGAGAGAGAGAGAGAGAGCGAGAGAGCGAGAGCGAGAGCGAGAGAGAGAGAGAGAGAGAGAGAGAGAGAATTCACTGTTATTAATGAAGGCTTCTGGATGATGGACATACTTGTCTGAACTGTAACCTTCAGTAAATGAAATCGCTGAGCGGGTTAGTTAGTGAGCGGAAGGGGATGGGGGGGGGGGGGGGGGGGGGGCATGGATGGAATAATGGAATGATAGAAAAAATGGAGGGGTTGAATGGGAAAAAAAGGGCGTGGGTGGATGGAGTGAAGGAAAAGAGTGGAAGGGGATGACGGGAGAGGTGGAGATGCCTTCCAATCTCAGCCTCGCCCCGACAGTGTGTCGTCAGCCGCGCATGCGCACGGCGCCTTTTGTCTCGTACTGTGTTTATCTGCCGCCGGCAGCCTGGGCCTCGTTTCACGCATGCGCGGTCCTGGCATTGTGGACGGAAAGCGGTGAAGGCGCGTGCGCAGAGAAGCGTGAGGGGGTCAGCGGCACGTGAAATCGCGGTCCTCGTCCCCCTGGGGCTTCCCTACGGGACGCCATTGAGTGGAGCCCCTCCCCCTACCCCTCTCTCCCCCTCCCTCCTGCCTAGGTGTGCACTGGGCGCGTATGGACGCACTAAAAGGCTTCCTTGTTCTGGTCCGCAAGGGAAGTCCTGCGGTGATGCGTTTGTTTTGCCGACACTCCTGTTGCATGTTGACACGCAATTATCTCCAGACCGCCAGGAATTCACGGTCCACAATGCGGTACGCGATTTGGGCCCAAGGGGATTTTATCTACAAGGCAGGTGGATTTTTTCACGGCAAGATGCAAAACAATCAAGATAACATGCACTAGAACAAGCTCGGATGATCGCAATTTGCTTTGCGTGGCCAAGCTGCTGGTATGTAATCCCCCCCTTGAATGAGTGGATCAAACCAGGAAAAGAGGGCGAGGAAATATAGAAAATTCTCTTTCTATTGCAAACGGAGCTATGTTGACACAGCAAGAAAGAATAACACTGCCAGAGTACCAGAACGTCTATTGAGGAAGCAGATTTCAAACAAGTTGAACACCGCCTGATGCACGACAAGCGGACAACGCAAGACATCTTCTGATGCAAGAACCAAAGAGAAATGGAGATCTCTCCTTGTACAAGACGCAGAGACCGTTGATACACCTCTTGATTCAAAATGTGTAGACACCTTGAGACATCTTCTCATGCAAGTCTCATAGACAACTTGCGGCATCTTCAGATACTTCCAGCTGACGGGGGGTGGGGGGTGGGGTGGGGGGGTGGGGGGAGGCGCATCGATTGGTTCCGGCGGTATGTTGCTAAATTGACTCGTAGACGAATTGAGACAATTTCTCAGACAAGTCTCACAACTAGATACACTTTCAATACAAGACTCATAGACAAACTGAGACAACTCCCTATACAAGACTCATAGACAAACTGAGATATCTCCCTATACAAGACCCATAGACAAACTGAGACAACTCCCTATACAAGACTCATAGACAAACTGAGACAACTCCCTATACAAGACCCATAGACAAACTGAGACAACTCCCTATACAAGACCCATAGACAAACTGAGACAACTCCCTATACAAGACTCATAGACAAACTAAGACAACTCCCTATACAAGACCCATAGACAAACTGAGACAACTCCCTATACAAGACTCATAGACAAACTAAGACAACTCCCTATACAAGACTCATAGACAACTGAGACAACTCCCTATACAAGACTCATAGACAAACTGAGACAACTCCCTATACAAGACTCATAGACAAACTGAGACAACTCCCTATACAAGACTCATAGACAAACTGAGACAACTCCCTATACAAGACTCATAGACAAACTGAGACAACTCCCTATACAAGACTCATAGACAAACTGAGACAACTCCCTATACAAGACTCATAGACAAACTGAGATATCTCCCTATACAAGACCCATAGACAAACTGAGACAACTCCCTATACAAGACTCATAGACAAACTGAGACAACTCCCTATACAAGACTCATAGACAAACTGAGACAACTCCCTATACAAGACTCATAGACAAACTGAGACAACTCCCTATACAAGACTCATAGACAAACTGAGACAACTCCCTATACAAGACTCATAGACAAACTGAGACAACTCCCTATACAAGACTCATAGACAAACTGAGACCACTCCCTATACAAGACTCATAGACAAACTGAGACAACTCCCTATACAAGACTCATAGACAACTGAGACAACTCCCTATACAAGACTCATAGACAAACTGAGACAACTCCCTATACAAGACCCATAGACAAACTGAGACAACTCCCTATACAAGACCCATAGACAAACTGAGACAACTCCCTATACAAGACTCATAGACAAACTGAGATATCTCCCTATACAAGACTCATAGACAAACTGAGACAACTCCCTATACAAGACCCATAGACAAACTGAGACAACTCCCTATACAAGACTCATAGACAAACTGAGATATCTCCCTATACAAGACTCATAGACAAACCGAGATATCTCCCTATACAAGACCCATAGACAAACCGAGATATCTCCCTATACAAGACTCATAGACAAACTGAGACAACTCCCTATACAGCACCCATAGACAAACAGAGACATCCTGCGATACAAGACGCGAGACGGACAAGACGTACGGGGCGGGCGCACGGAGCAATCTCGAGTCGAAATTGGCCGAACTCGCCCGGACCAGGGAGGCAGTTGCTTTCCACTCCTCGGGGTCCGATCTGTCAGGCAGAGGTCGAGGCACCACTGGTGGCGCTGTGCAGGATCGCTCTTTCTCTCTCTCTCCTGATTTATCTAATGGCCAAGCCTTGGTCCCGCTGCCACTCCAGTCTGCCGCCACAATGGCGGCTGATCCTTGCAAGGACGGTCTCCTTTGGGGCCTTGGAACGAACGGGCCGGAATGGCTCCTGACAAAAGATACGCTGTGGCCGGCGACCGAGGTCAACTAAGGGTTGGTGGCGGGAGTGGAGGTTGGCAGTGATGACGGATGAGGGCGTGGGAGGGGGTGGATGGGTTAAGGAGCTACAGTTGGCCGTGATAGAAGTGGAGAGATGGTCATCAACCAAAGTTTTCTGCAGCTCCCTGTTGTGCGTTGTTAACAGCTGGAATTCAGAGTCAGGACATGTTCCTAGACGATAGATATGGACCCAGTTAATTGACAAACATTTCATTTGAAGCAACTCGTGAATGCAGAATGTTTGTTTTACTAAAAGACATCACTGACGATTAACATTTCTTTTTTTGTATTTAGTTGGTCTAGAGTTCGTACCCATCACGTACAGAGATAGAGCGTGTGCAGTGATTCGTTCCCAGAATTTTTGTACGTAGATTGCAGTAGGAGGGAAGCATATTTTAAAATTGAACTCTATGAAGAATGAATATACGGGAACACACAGACATGATATGTTTTACCAGATGACGAAACATAGCGTATTACAAGCAATTGCTTCCTGCTATAACGTATGATGGACTGGGCGTTTATTCACTCTTGCTACACTAAGGTGAACTGCAACCCTTAGCATGCTGCATTAGACCGAAATGTAATAGACTCCTGTGCAGGGCTGCTGCCGCGAGATGTCCCCCTGATCCATGGAACCCTGGTCGTGGAGCTCTTGGGACCTCATTCCATCAGCTCGACCATGGGCGTGCTTTCTTGAAGATGACAAAACGAATTCTTCAGTAGAAATAAATCTGAACGAAACGCATTCCAGACCGGACTGGAACGAGGCAAGAAGAAAGACGTTCGTTTGTGAGTGGTTTTCGTCATGAAGAAATGGAACAAAATAATTCAATAAACAAGGCAATCGCATTTCAATTCAGTTTCAGCAAGACAGAACGGCAGGATTCCGTGTTTTTACGACAACCCTCTGCAGAAACCACAGCGGCTGCATCCCTGGCTGCCACGTCACGTGCCGACACCAGGACTTCCGTCGCCCTTGATTCATGGCGTGACGTCATGAACTTTGTCGGTTTGTGGCGAATCCTGGCGATCAGGTTCCTGCAATCTGTGGGGACTGGCCACGCGATACGCACCTCCGTCTGGAAGTCGGCTCCAGGACAGCACGCAGACAATGGCCACCCATCTCCCAGTGTCTTCCCTCCATGCCTGGCAGCCACGTGCGCTCTGCCCGTCTGCCATTACGTCACGTCACGTCATTTTCGCGGCGCTGCCCTCCAATTATGACATCATCTTTTGTTTGTGACGACGACGTTGCACCACTGTCCTTAAGATTGTCTCCCTTTGATCCCGTGTTGTGTTGCAGCCTATGCATATCGCATTCGACTCGCATGAGAAGATTTGTAAAAAAATATAATTATCATCGAATTTTAAACGTCAGAACCGCGACATGGACCTTGTATGATGGGGACAGAGTCGCGTGTCAGCTTGACCTCTGGAGGTCACTCTCGTCGCTGCAGACGTGACAAGACGGGAAAGGGCGAGAGTGCCGTGGGGGCGTGTACTTAGAGGCCGAGGTCCCGTGGCAAAAAGCAAGAGTGACGGGAGGCAGGGAGGGGAAGGAAAGCCGAGGCCACGCTCCTCTCTAGGCATGACTCAGCCCAATTTGCCCTAACTGCATTACCTCCTGTCCCAATCCACTCGGACGCGGAACAGACGGGAGCCCTGGGTACCTAGTCTCCAGCCCCTGCCCGGGAAACCTGGATGGATAGATGGATGAGAGAAAGAGAGAGAGAGAGAGAGAGAGAGAGAGAGAGAGAGAGAGAGAGAGAGATGAGATGATCATCTAGGGCACGTAACGTAAGACATTTGCAACATCAGCTCTGATACACTAAAGACGGACAAGGAAAGAGCGACGTAACTTGTCCTGTGCAGTAGTTCGATTCTGCAGTGACAGAAATCAGGGAAGCAGATTGTTTTCAAGCAATTGAAATGTCAAGATCTGGCATGATCCAATGGGCAAGGTCCCACACGAAATAAGAAAACAGATCGAATGTGGTGAAGACGTTCAATTTCAGTTATCAGATGTCGTCGTAATGTTCATCTGTAAAATTTGTTTGTGGTCACACTATGACAAGGAAAATGGTCATTGCAAGAATTTCACGTTTTCGGAAGTGTTTATGTCTCTATGGTGTCTCAGTGCCAGTGGATAGGAATACTGACAATGGAGAAAAATCCTGATGCTTCCAGTGTATCTACATATATACATGTCTATATATATACACACACATATATATACACACACACATATATACACGCATATATACGCTGTGTGATGTCATGAATTTTGCATGCAAACGACGTGAGGTTTGTCCGTGGCTGTCTGAGTCAGTCGCATTCTCATGAAGTTAGCTTTAACAGCGATGCAAATCGGAGTGGGGGACACGGGAATGGAGTGAAAATTGGAATTAACTACATGTCCGACACAGAATGAATTTCAATGAAAGGGTGAGAGCTGCAGAAGGAGATCAGGATGCGGGGACACCCGAGGAAGGGGGGTTGGGGGGTGAGGATGACTCGATGACGACATAGGAGAGAGGAACTGCCTCGAGCTTCAACGCCATCTGCAGGCCAGCTCGACTACCAGACCGGAAGTGGATGAGATGAGCGCGCCCCACGCTGATTGGCGGACCGCAGGGACCTCTGGAGGGTCACGTGACTTCCGGAAACTACGTCAGTGCTGTCCATCACCCAAAAACCGGAATGTCCCAGCGTGCATCGGGGGCGGAAGTGGGGAGTCGTCTTGCAGGGAGAGCGCACAGAATGCTGGGACACTGGTCTCCATGCGGAGACCTTAGAACGGCGCATGTGCGGAGTTAGGGATGTTTTCATCCGAAACCTTTCATCAATGTTTGCGCATGCGTCATCCCCTTGCATATCGCGTTTCGTGTCTTTGTTGGGGAGTCCAGAAGTCCTCTTCAAGGCCGCGACCCTTAGTGATGTTCTCTCTCTCTCTCTCTCTCTTTCTCTCTCTCTCTATCTGTCTGTCCGTCCGTCCGTCCGTCCGTCCGCCTGTCTATCTGTCTGTCTGTCTGTCTGTCTGTCTGTCTGTCTGTCTGTCTGACTGTCTGTCTGACTGTCTGACTGTCTGTCTTTGTCTCTCTGTCTGTCTTCGACATGCTCTCTCTCTCTCTCTCTCTCTCTCTCTCTCTCTCTCACACACACACACACACACACACACACACACACACATTCACACACACGCACACACATACACATACACGCACACACAGAAGAGTTCAACTCATGTGTGAAAATAGCCTTATGATGTATAGTGCACTCGTTGCTCATGTAATACATTCCATAAAAGATAGGTTGTTTTGCAGGTCATGAACAATGTCGAGATGTTGATTTCTGAACATTCTTTGTGACCGTTAATGACCTATGTAATAAAGTATTGGTTAATTTGTTAATTCTTTGGTCGGTCAGTTGGTGCGTCGGTCTATCGATCGGTTTTCGTTCGTTTGCCATTTTGCTAGTTCGCTTGCTCGCTCGGCTCAACCGCTCGCTCTTTAGTTTGTTCGATCGCTTGTTCGTTCGTTCGCTCTTCTTCCGTTCCTTCATTTGTCGTTTCTTCGTTCGATGAATTATTCGTTCATTCGATATATTCCCTCTGTAGCTTCCATCCTTTCCTCACCCCCCACCTTCACCTAATGGTCCCGTAGCCACTTGTCTTCCTTTCCTCCCCTCCAACCACAGCTGTGTGTGGTTGCCGTGGACAATTCCTTGCTGAGTGGCACCTGCTGACACAGACCTTATCGCCAGACGTGTGCTCGTGCCGCTGGGGGGCGCTTCAGCACTATCCCACGTCAACATTTTCATTTCTCCACCTTTGAAGGGCCGCCTGCTGTTAGCGGTGACGGACCAGCATAGATAGCGCGCCCTCGCTTCATGGAGCGTCCCACCAGACGGCGGAACTCACACAAGATGGCGGCGATAGAGGGTCGTCAGTGTGCCACGCAGTTCCTACAAGGACCTCCTCTTGGAGAAGAAAGATCTGAAGGAATGGATGGATGGATGGATGATGGATGGATGGATGGATGATGGATGATGGATGGATGGATGGGAGGGTGGGTGGGGAGTGGATGGATGGATGGATTGATGGATGGATGTGTGAATGGATTGTTAGATGGATGGATGGATAGATAGATGATAGATGATGGATGGGTGGATGAATGGATGAACAGACGAATGCATAGATGATGAATAGGTGGATGGATGGTTGGATGGATGGATGGATGGATGGAAGGGTGGGTGGGTGGATGGATGCATGGACCTTGTTTGAAGATCTGCCATCAGATCTTGAATCGCCTTTCCCCACTTTGCCCTTTCCCAAACCCGTGACATACTGTCGTGTTTTGTTCACGCTGGCATTTGTTCGCCCAGTGACATACGATACAAAACAATGACATGTATTCACTTAATTTGTCCCGGAGTAAAAAAATTCATTTTAGCATTCTGTCTCAAAAAAGTGAGCTTGAAATATTTTGATAAAGTCGGTAAATTATGGTTGTGCAAAAGTGATTGTCTACGGTCGATGATTTACGAGTATCTACAAAGACTGCTGATCCGGAACCAAAAGTCAAGCTTTAAATTTTTGGGGAAAAAAGAGTTAGTATTATTCAGTCCGGCAATATCTGAATATATGAATCGTCAATAACTTATTTTTAAAAAGACAATATGCACGGTTGTGTCGAATTGACGATTTTACACTGTAGTCAATGTGTCTAGACTTCAGAGTGCAGCTGTAATTAAACAATGTAACATGCACTGATGGATTCTAGGGGATAAAAAACTGTACAGTGATCTTGTAAAAAGTTTCGACAACAGCATGCCTGTCATACTTGTCGCTGTCACTCCTTTTCGAAATTGTGTATGAACGTTTCTGTGGTTCGATTTTAATGTGAAAGTCTCACATGGCTGTAATTTCCATTTCAAAGTTTCCCATCGTGATCACTGTCATCAGCCCTGACTGTGGTGTGATGCACTGTGATCAGCCCTGACTGTGGTGTGATGCACTGTGATCAGCCCTGACTGTGGTGTGATGCACTGTGATCGCTGTGATCAGCCCTGACTGTGGTGTGATGCACTGTGATCAGCCCTGACTGTGGTGGGATGCACTGTGATCGCTGTGATCGCTATAATCAGCCCTGACTGTGGTGTGATGCACTGTGATCGCTGTGATCAGCCCTGACTGTGGTGTGATGCACTGTGATCGCTGTGATCAGCCCTGACTGTGGTTTGATGCACTGTGATCGCTGTGATCAGCCCTGACTGTGGTGTGATGCTCTGTGATCAGCCCTGGCTGTGGTGTGATGCACTGTGATCACTGTGATCAGCCCTGGCTGTGGTGTGATGCACTGTGATCGCTGTAGTCAGCCCTGACTGTGGTGTGATGCACTGTGATCAGCCCTGACTGTGGTGTGATGCACTGTGATCGCTGTAATCAGCCCTGACTGTGATGTGATGCTCTGTGATCAGCCCTGGCTGTGGTGTGATGCACTGTGATCGCTGTAGTCAGCCCTGGCTGTGGTGTGATGCACTGTGATCGCTGTAATCAGCCCTGGCTGTGGTGTGATGCACGGTGATCGCTGTAATCAGCCCTGGCTGTGGTGTGATGCACTATGATCGCTATAATCAGCCCTGACTGTGTGTGATGCACTGTGATCGCTGTGATCAGCCCTGGCTGTGGTGTGATGCACTGTGATCACTGTGATCAGCCCTGACTGTGGTGTGATGCACTGTGATGCACTGTGATCGCTGTGATCAGCCCTGACTGTTTTGTGATGCACTGTGATCAGCCCTGACTGTGGTGTGATGCACTGTGATCAGCCCTGACTGGGGTGTGATGCACTGTGATCACTGTGATCAGCCCTGACTGGGGTGTGATGCACTGTGATCACTGTGATCAGCCCTGGCTGTGGTGTGATGTACTGTGATCACTGTGATCAGCCCTGGCTATGGTGTGATGTAC
>JAWQFJ010003338.1:0-20000 GCA_034096865.1 Theodoxus fluviatilis | reverse complement strand
ATAACATTGGCGCCTTCATCCGCAGCCTGGTTGCATGCTCCCCTGGGAGTTGAGATGGTGATGGAGTGATACAAAGAGGGAGCCCGATGACCAGGGGGTAAGTGTGTGCGGTTTGAGTTTCCATTAATGGATGAAAAAGTCGTAATATAAAAAGAGTACCTTTACCTTTACTTCTACCTAACCCGTAGCTTCAGTGCCGCTACCTAGCCTGAACCTCGTGTAGCTATACCAAGTCTGCAGTTCCGTTGCAGCTGTCTAGCCTGTAGCTCTTGTCTTCCAGCACAGCCATCTAGCATATAGCGACATAATCCAGTGTAGCTACCTTATATTTAGCTCCAGCGTAGCTACCAAGCCTGTAGGTCTAGCGTATCTATCAGATATGGAGCTCCAGGGTAGCTACCGAGCCTGTAGATCTAGCGTATCTATCAGATATGGAGCTCCAGGGTAGCTACCAAGCCTGTAGGTCTAGCGTATCTATCAGATATGGAGCTCCAGGGTAGCTACCAAGCCTGTAGATCTAGCGTATCTATCAGATATGGAGCTCCAGTGTAGCTACCAAGCCTGTAGATCTAGCGTATCTATCAGATATGGAGCTCCAGGGTAGCTACCGAGCCTGTAGATCTAGCGTATCTATCAGATATGGAGCTCCAGGGTAGCTACCAAGCCTGTAGATCTAGCTTATCTATCAGATATGGAGCTCCAGGGTAGCTACCGAGCCTGTAGGTCTAGCGTATCTATCAGATATGGAGCTCCAGGGTAGCTACCAAGCCTGTAGATCTAGCGTATCTATCAGATATGGAGCTCCAGGGTAGCTACCAAGCCTGTAGATCTAGCGTATCTATCAGATATGGAGCTCCAGGGTAGCTACCAAGCCTGTAGATCTAGCGTATCTATCAGATATGGAGCTCCAGGGTAGCTACCGAGCCTGTAGATCTAGCGTATCTATCAGATATGGAGCTCCAGGGTAGCTACCGAGCCTGTAGATCTAGCGTATCTATCAGATATGGAGCTCCAGGGTAGCTACCAAGCCTGTAGATCTAGCGTATCTATCAGATATGGAGCTCCAGGGTAGCTACCAAGCCTGTAGATCTAGCGTATCTATCAGATATGGAGCTCCAGGGTAGCTACCGAGCCTGTAGATCTAGCGTATCTATCAGATATGGAGCTCCAGGGTAGCTACCGAGCCTGTAGATCTAGCGTATCTATCAGATATGGAGCTCCAGGGTAGCTACCAAGCCTGTAGGTCTAGCGTATCTATCAGATATGGAGCTCCAGGGTAGCTACCAAGCCTGTAGATCTAGCGTATCTATCAGATATGGAGCTCCAGGGTAGCTACCAAGCCTGTAGATCTAGCGTATCTATCAGATATGGAGCTCCAGCGTAGCTACCGAGCCTGTAGGTCTAGCGTATCTATCACATATGGAGCTCCAGGGTAGCTACCAAGCCTGTAGATCTAGCGTATCTATCACATATGGAGCTCCAGGGTAGCTACCATGTAAATCTAGCGTATCTATCAGATATGGAGCTCCAGGGTAGCTACCGAGCCTGTAGATCTAGCGTATCTATCAGATATGGAGCTCCAGGGTAGCTACCGAGCATGTAGCGCCATTGTAGCCACTACACCATTCTGAACACAGAGATAGTATCTCTGAAACAGGTTGGTCACGTGACTTCGGCCCCACATTCCAATGATTTTACCAATCAAAATTCAACATGAGCAAAAGACCATTGAGAGTAAAAAGAGACGATTCTATTTCACTCCAATTATTTATCCCGATAGATAAACACAAATTTGGTGTTCTAATAAAACTAATCTATGAGATGTTCAGGAAATCATTTGAGAACTACTTTTAGCGCGAACATCGTTCAGCACGTGCGCTTGTCTTTGGAACTAGTCAGTATAGACGCATCGAAAAGGATTCCTATGGCTCCGGGCTGGTTTCGTGAATCTATGGTTATACTCTCGCAAGTAAATGCTTTCTGGCCGGAACCTGTGGTCTAACTGCCTTCACACTGTTTGACGAGCTCCTGAGTCCACACTTCGATCATTCGTGTATCGACTGATCTAGAAGTAGAAGGAAGATTTTACTCACTGTTGTCTCTGTGTTGAACGTTGATCGAGTCGAAGTTTCTTCCGTCCGATTCCGAAGTTCGATATCATCGGAGAGCTCAGAAGCAGTTTTTCTAAGTTTAATCCTTCTAAGCATACATTAAATTAATGATTCCTCATCAGTAAAAGCACTCAGCGGGTTTCTGGGCGTATCGTACTATCGGTCCACAAGATTATCATTATGCAGACGGGATTGGTTGCCTTACTCGCACAATGAAGTATAATTGTTGCTGTTGTATTCAAAGTCCTTATAATTAGTAGAGTTCACAATATTACACTCTTGTGATTCGAATTTTACCGCATACAAGTTTTACATTTATGGGAAATCGATGTTTAGAAAATGAACTGACGGAAAGATGGCTGCCAGTATCGAGTGTATCACAACAAGCGGAGGAATACACTCAACGATGTGATATGCCATTCAGCGTGGCTGAGACTCAGTGTTGAATGGTGGTATGCATGTTATGGAAGAATTAAGGCTATCACGTGACCAACCTGTTGCTGAGACTATATGCACTATAGTCTCAGCCACGCTGAATGCCACTACACCTGCAGCTCCAGCAAAGCTACCTGGTCTGTTGCTCCAGCATAGCTACGAAGTCTGTCGTACCATTATATCTACTACACCTGCAGCTCCAGGAAAGCTACCTGGTCCTCAGCTCTAGCGTAGCTACGAAGCCTGTCGTACCATTATAGCTATTACACTTACATCTCCAGTAAAGCTACCAAGCCTTGTAGCTAGCTCCAGAGGCTGCCAGGGCGGTATGAATGTCTGAGGGCGAAGGTTGCGCCTTCCCTCTGTGTCACGGACCCGCTTCTCCGTCACGCTGACAGGAACAGCTCCCGGAACTCACCTGGGCACAGCAGTCGGGCTAGCGGCTCACATCAGCCACAACAGTCCCTTGGACAAGACCAGAGGCGGCATGGCCCCCGCATCCATCATTGTGGCTATGCAGGCATGCTAATGAGGCGGAAAGGGACTGGCGCTTTCTGGTCAGGTAGACAGAGGCCGGAGGTCACTCGGCATCGCTGTTGTCGTGCACCAAGTGCGTCATCGCTAGAACATGGCGTGTACCACCCGTGCCTTCTGGCAGGCGTCACTTTGCCCTTGTGTGTGTGTGTGTGTGTGTGTGTGTGTGTGTGTGTGTGTGTGTGTGTGTGTGTGTGCGTGTGTGTAGAAAGAAAGAGATAGAGAGAGAGAAAGAGAGAAGGAGAGAGCCAGAGAAAGACAGGCAGACAGACAGACAGACAGACAGACAGACAGACACACAGACAGACAGACACACAGACAAAAACACAGACAGACAGACAGACAGACAGACAGACAGACAGACAGACAGACAGACAGACAGACAGACACACAGACAGACAGACAGACGGACAGACACACAGACAGACAGAAGGACAGACGGACGGACGGACGGACGGACGCCTTGACGGACGGACGCCTTGACGGACGGATGCCTTGACGGACGAACGGACGGACGCCTTGACAGACGCACGGACGGGTGCACGGACAGACAGGCGGATGGACGGACGGATGGGCGGGCAGACGTATAGAGAGACAGGCAGAGAGACAGAGAGACAGACAGAGAGACAGACAGAGAGACAGAGAGAGCGACAGACAGACAGACAAACAGGCAGACAGATAGGCAGGCAGGCAGGCAAACAGACAGATAGAAAAATCAAGAATGAGGATAAACTGTATGTAGTGAAGATGGGAACAATATAAGCGTCGTGTTCGAATGTAAATGACAGAATGCAATAAAACAGTTAAATGTGGCAGGGAGGGGAAAAAACCCACTAGAAAAGCGCCCTGTAATCAAATCACGAGCAAACACGGCCGATCTTTCAAAGGGCCGTGGAGAGGGAGATGGACGACGTGGTAAGATTGTGAGTGGAGCACTTCAAATCCGGGGTCTTGTCTGACGTCCGACCTCACTATCTCCAAGTGATTTGTAGCGCACTAACTGCGCGTGCGCACTTCGCTCCCGCGTCTCGCGACTCCCCTTTGATCTCGCCGCCTGTCCTCTCTTATCACGTGACCAGCTAGATGTCCCGGATGTGGGCGAGTGCCTACAAATCAATTATTGGAGCTAGTAAGAAGCCGGGGGCGTCCAGGGGGGAAGGTTCACTGGAGTGCTGATGTCTATGATGGGAAAGGTGTGCTCCTCTGGCAGATGTCCCCATGTGATGGCATGCTGTTCTGGCCTTGACACAGAGGCACAGAGGTGCTGTCTGGTTGCCTATGGCGTCATGAAGACATGGCCACAGCACTTTCTGGCCTTTGACCAGTCTGCAGTGTACAATATCCATGCCTAAGATAGTACGGGACCGCAAGTTTATATAATGATCTGTAGTCATACTTCCGAACCTAGTGTGGTGATATATCGTTGTAGATGCGTAAAAAAAGTCTGACTTTTTACTGATCTAACAGTTTAGGATTATTTTGCATCTCGCCACGTTTGTGTCATACGCTTTGAGCACCTAGCATGCAGCAAATGTATGCATAGCACCAACACTGTACATATGCAGTAAAGGAGTGACCATGACAAAAATATCAGCTCACGTAGAATGCATTATGTTTATGAAATAATGTAAAGTATGGACGACATGGCTGCCTCAAAATATGCCTCCCGCAAGTTTTTTGTGTGTGTGGACACTGTGAGAGCAGCACGGGACTGTGCGTAAAAGCATGTTACGTCCCCTTTACTGAATTGCAAAGGCTTCATTGTGGGGGAGAGGAGCATCCACGCTACAATCATGACGGTGCAGGGGAGAAAGGTGGAAAATATTTGGAGTAACTGTGACGACAACCACCACATTCCTGGTCAATTCTCGTGTTGAAATTGTGTGTACCTCACAGATTTTCGCTTGATATTCCCAACCCTTTAGGGTAGAAGAATAAATAGGGTTCCGAACAGGACTAAGCGCGTGTGTAGGATGTGTAGTAAAAAGCCTGACCACTTGACTGTCCTATCTCAAGCGTCCTCCTTCCCACGCCCTCTCAATCAGTATCTGCATTGGTGCAAAGCATTCGACCTCTCCCACGATCTGCGCTGTTGTCGCAGTCATCTCCAATAGGAGTCGTTTGTTTTGACGCTCTACTTCTCTCTATCTATTGAATACATACTTCTACGTGCGTCTGAGTGCCTGTGTGTTTGGGTGTCACGGTGTGTGTGTGTGTGTGTGTGTGTGTGTGTGTGTGTGTGTGTGTGTGTGTGTGCGTGTGTGTGTGTGGCGTTGTGTATGTTTGTGTCTGCGTGTTTGTATGTTTGTGTTGTGTTATTGTGTGTTGTGTGTGTGTATGTATGTATGTATGTGTGTGTGTGTGTGGTTATGTGTGTGCGTGCGTGTGTGCGTGCGTGTGTGTGTGCGTGCGTACGCGTGCGTGTGCTGCACACGTGGGTCTTCTTTTTGTATCATGTCTTTCCGTTCGTCCATCCGTTCCGCCCCCTCCCCCCCCCCCTTCCCCCTCCCCCCCACCTCTATCTCTCTCTCTTTCTTTCTCTCTCTCTTTCTATCTTTCTCTATCTCTTTCTATCTTTCTCTTTCTTTTTCTCTCTCTCTATCTTTCCCTCCCTCTATCTTTTGTTCACTTTCTATCCTTCTCTCTCTCTCTCCCTCCCCCCCTCCCTCCCTCCCTTCCTCCCTCCCCCTTTCCTTCCCTCCTCTCTTCTTCTCTCCGCTACGGTCACATTTAGAAATGTCTCACTGAACTTGCATCCCTGTCCATTGGCGGTAAACGTAAGCGACGCGTTACGCCAGGCGTGTCTGTACTCCGCCTGACTGCGCTCCAACTGAAGACGCGCCGTGTCTAGGGCAATCTCCGCCCTGGAGTCGGGGAGCGGGCAACTGCTGTCTCTGATCAGATGGGAAGGCACAGGGCAGCACTAGGACCGGGGCCAGGAGTGCAGGGCCGACGTGAACTGAGTTCACTTCACCTGCACGATGTTGGGGAGAAAGCCAGTTACACATCGCGTGAATGCCCCATCTGGGGCTCAGGATCTCCGCTCGTGCCAGCGGTTATGCAAGAACCAGGTGCAGAATCTATTTCGGCTGTTTCTGCACGAATCAGTGAACGCATCTAAGTTTACCTAACAATCAAATCCATGCTTTGTTACAGCAGCAGGTACAGGGTTGCACCCAGTTCGGCCGAGCCTTGTTCGTTAGTGAGTACTGCTCTCCATGTTACGTTAAAATGCACTTTAACTAGATGCCGTTTAACAAGCCATGCGATATGGGAATTTCAGCTCAGGCCTCTAGATAATGCTCCTTACCTCGAAAATAGTGTCGGTAATGGTCTTCAGATGAAGAGATTGTTACCTTGAGAATGATCATGTTTCATCCCTCTGACTGGATTAAAAAGAAAACAGTTTTACGCTTCACGCCTTATGACTTTATTCTGGTCCATGGATGAGTATTGTCAACTTCACAGATCAGGTTGAAAGCAGATCCTGCGCGACACGCATGCATGCAGTAAGGCACAAGGTCTGCAGTTATGTCAGGAAGACCTAGTGGCGTACCTACAAACAATGGTATCCCACACAGACGGAAGTTTACTACCTGCTTTCATAGCCATGGGGTTACACTTTTCAACCAACTCGCCTATCCTTATTTTGGAGACAATATATTTCATAGAGCTCTTGAGTTTGTTTTCATGTGACGTATCTCCGCATGTCTGTGTCGAAGTCGACGATGAAGACTCTAGATTACTCAGCAGTTCATCAAAGGCTCGCTAGGGGAGGGTATGCCGATAATGGCGGAATCTTTCATTTCGTCATTTAACGACAGTAGTAGATAAATTGTTGATTGCATAGAAGAACTACTAAAGTAGTGCTTCTTTTCTATAATGAGTTCTGGAAGTGATACAAATGCAGCAATCATCTTGAGGATTGAGGGGTCTTGTGCGTATATGCATACTCTACTTGTCTTCATGCCAATAAAGACAGTCACTGAAGGACACACACCGAGCAGTCAAGGGCGAGAGCCATGTGTCATGCTTTGTTCCCAGTTCCCAGCACCCTGGGGCGATCAGGTCATGCAGGTCTAGAGCCTCGACCCCTGTCGGGACAGGGGAGACAGCCAGGCTGCGCTTGGAGGGCCTTGATAACACCGCTGTCCTCCCGATAGAGACGTCTTCCCAGGGTGATAGGCTCCTCTGCGCTCCACCTGCTGCACACTCTTGCAGCCGCAGTCACACCAAGGCTTGGCAGGCAGGTGGTGCAACGGTCTTTTGTGCGGGGCCTCCTGGGGGTATCTTACCTTTTGAAGTCAATTACAATGCAGTGATTTTCAAAACTTCATTTTCGTTCTGGGGACTTTCCACGATGGTGTCGCTACTGAGCAACGACCATCGTTTGTCTCGCGGTGTGGAGCCACGTCCAATAACAGAGCCCCTGGCATCCACACTGTGGCGGGTTTGGAGCCACGTCCAATAACAGAGCCCCTGGCATCCACACTGTGGCGGGTGTGGAGCCACGTCCAATGACAGAGCCCCTGGCATCCACACTGTGGCGGGTGTGGAGCCACGTCCAATAACAGAGCCCCTGGCATCCACACTGTGGTGGGTGTGGAGCCACGTCCAATAACAGAGCCCCTGGCATCCACACTGTGGTGGGTTTGCTGATGACGGCTGCATTCCTTGTCACGAAGTAGTTCTGAGACATGATTGCAGTTTAAATGGGAGGTGGGGTGACCTAATCCGTAATCAGGTGTGCTATGACCTGGAGCGATTGGCCTCTAGGAACTGACCAGTTCAAGGCAAGAAGAGATTTTACAGATTCATGTGTGAACCCGCCCTAATGAAACAGTGCCTTCATCATAGAGGAGGAAGCCACATACTTTGTGTGATGGATTTGACGTAGCAGCCTTCGCAGACAGTTCGCAAAGTGCAGCAGCAGCCACAATAGAGCACGACGTGTGAACTCTGCCTACACGTACCGGTTGTCCCCCGATTTGCTGCCGATCCGGTCAAGAATCAGAACGGTTGACTCATTTGCATACAATCCGGCCCGGTTCTTGTCGGTAGGGCAGGCTCTATTCCCCGACCCGGTCTCGCCCGATTCCTATGCTGGGCGACGCGAGAGCATCTGTCCGCGACTCGACTGTGCGAGAACGAGGCTACGCTTCGCACAGAAAACGCTGTATTTTGGGGATACTACAAACCCATCCAAAGAAAATTTAAGCCATGAACAGCATTAATTTATCAAAGATGTATGTTGAATGCATTTATAGGTCGTGAAAGCTTCTACATTTTAAAATTGGAAATGCGGGTCAATGCACCTTCACGCCGGCACGGCTCCACTGCAATCGTTGCGTGTGGCTGTCAACCCGATTTTTACACGCACGGTCAGACCGAATCGGGAGCAAAATCGGTTTGAAAACCGGCACGTGTATAGGCGCCTTCAGTGCTGTGCACACGTGAAGCTTCACAAGGAATCAGAGGGGAGCAAGCCGTGGAATGCTGGGATTCCACAAACAAGGTCTTCGGAGCAGGCCTGTCCAGCTCCGCCGTTCTGTGACACGTCATCGCTCATGGGACTCCCATCTGCCCGGCCTGACGTGCTGTCTGCCCCTGTCCTTGAGGAATGCAAGGCACGCCGCGGTCCTGGTAAGCTTGGTGCCATTTTCAGCACTGAGCATGTACTCCTGACTGTCTCAAGGGCTGCTTTGCATCCTCGCGCCCAGGTAAATCTTTCTAGACGAGCATGCGCTTGTGCTCGTTTGGTTGAAAGTGGCTCGCTGTGTCTTTAATAAAGTGGACTACCTCCGTTTACGCCAAAAACTGCCCTCAATGATCTAGAGCTGTTTGAAGGAAAACAGACAAACGATTCTTACAACGACGTCAGACTTGCTTTTTTGCATCTTTCTGACGTCACATGTCTTGGAGCTAAGCCTTAAGTTACACTGTGATACATGTACGTAACGCTTTTTTTACACGGTCGATGTATGATAGTGCTGGTTGAGTATGTTACGGACCGGCTAACTGGGCCTCGGGTTAGCCTAGCCCGCACAATGAAAATAAACAAGAAAAACGCCAACACCAGCACAGATATATAAATGAGTGTAGTCGCCACAATCACTCCACAGCCCTTGCCCACACCAGGGCTCAAAGGAGCTAACGTGCGGCCCCCCGCCGACAATCTGTCTACAAACGCTCAAGCGGCCCCCGCCGACAGTCTCCACACCGGCCCCCGCCAGTAGAGCTCCGAGCCTCCGTTCGGGTTTCACCGACTCGTTACCATGCCGAAGAACCCTGAAAACAACGCAAACTAACACATCCGTTCCTTCACTATCAATCATCATACATCCGCGGTATTTACAATATAGAATGATAACGGATAAAATCACCACTCACTCTTATCCCTGGGGTTCATTCGCTCGAGTGTCGTACACCGCTTTCACTCGGCAAATATACAATCAATCGGATCATCCGCTCACACCTGAACACTCGTCAGTCACTACGTCACCAACTCATGCTAAAAGTAATCACAGTCAAAACAAAATCACGTGCACACACCATTCGGCACATTCGATTCGTAGCAGAGTATGTCATGACTGTATGTCTCTTGCGCAAAACGACGACCGTTTCTTGGCCGTAAAACAAGTGAGGTCAGAAGGAGGAGGGAAAACCACTGACGTAGTTGTCAGAGTCGTTGTCCCAGTTCATGCATACGACCTCATGCCCCACGTCATCCAGTGCGCGTTAGTGGGAGAGTGCCAACACTGCTGGAAGGCGGCATATCAAGGAATGCTGCTCAGGAAATTTGACTGATCTGCATGAACCCCGATAGGGTTTCTTCATTTCTCAACTGCATCACTGTGTAGTTGGGATGCCGTTCTGAGAAAATCCGCTGTTTGTTAAACAATAGTTGAGAGATGCTCCTGAAAATTAAGGTATCGTAAATAGCTCAATGTAACTGGACGATGTACTCACGTGTATGCATGCATTCGCAGAGAGAGAGAGAGAGAGAGAGAGAGAGAGAGAGAGAGAGAGTGGGGGGGGGGGACTGGCCAGTGCATGATATGTGACAGACAGACATCTTCATTTGCGCTTTTCGATCATCAAGCATGAAAAAGTCGCTATGAGACAGACTTCATCGCAAACTAATTATCTGTCAGCTGCACTTTCTCCTCTGCTTCATTCAGTGTTTCTTTGGGTGTGCTGAGCGAATGATTGCCCATTTTCTATTCCGATGCGGTTCATTTCCCTGTCATGTAAAACCCGCACGTTAGATTGCGTTCATTTGCTCCGCTCCGCTGCTCTCCAGTGACAGGTCGCGACAATGAACCGGAATACGGCACCAATCGCTCTGCGCATGCGCGCATGATTGTTTAGCCGACAGTTCAGCAAACATGGCGATCAACACGTTTCCGGTAGAGCGACGGTGGCAGGAAATTGATTCAACAAAAGCTCATTTATTCATGGGCATGAATAATGAAGAACGAAGGGAACGATTTGTCCGAGACTGGGACCAGACAGAATGCCTCTCTGCTTCTCATGGTTCCTCGATTGCATCTTGATGAAGTTTCGATGGAAGACTACAGGATCTCTACTGCTCAAGGCGTTTGGCAAGACAAGATATCAATCTTGCATTGAAGTCGGTTTTGTTATTAGGCCTACTTGTCCTCATAGAATGCCGTTCTTTCAGTTCAGGGCCCGTATTCACAACGGCGATTTATCGGCGATATATTTTAACCCCGATTTATCTCTAAACTCAGACGATTCCAACTGCCTGTTCCGCTCTCCCTTGGCTGGAAACCAGTATATATAGCAAAGCGCAACCTAGGATACTCTGACGAGCGTACCTTATCTAATCGATCAAGATAACGCGGGGCTAGGGGATAAATCGAGTGTTAAAAAGATAAATCGCCGTTGTGAATACGGGCTCTGTACATTATTTTCCCCGGGGAAAGAATTAATTTGTCAGACAGTAAATATGTCAAACATTATATCAACCCGTCATTCAAACGAAGATTCATTCACAGAGCATCTATACAGATACGTTTCAAAGAATGGCTACTTCATGTTTACAAGTGTTTCGTCCTTGATTTTTTGGTCATAGAATTGTTTTCTCGGAAGCATGCAAGTATTCCAGCAAATCAAACCCTGTCGAGCTCTGACCCAGTGGCTAGGGCGCTCGCCAGCAGTCCCTGCCCAGCTGCCAGGTGCGGTGTTCGAAGCTGCAAGGATCCTAGAGCTGCATCCTTGGGCAAGGCGCTTCACCTGCGTAGCTTCCCCTGCCGAAGAGTGAAACCAGTTACTGGGCATTGCTGCAGCGACAACCAGTTTTGAAATTCCCCAAAGAGAAGTTTCCCAAAGCAAAGGACAAAATAAAAGTTGTTGTTAGTATCATATTCATTATATGCCGTGAGAGAGTGATGTCATGGACACAGCACGTGAACAACCCTTGCTTCCAGAAGAAGAAAAAAATCGTGTGGACAGAGAAGCAGCTACGAGCCTATAGCAACACGGGAAATAGCTGTCGTCAGTGCAAGGGACATCATATTCCCAGGTTGGCTTTACGTGCGTGGAAAACCCGATATGCGGGGCACGCCTCCGCCTCCTTGGGCAAGCAAGCCTTGCGCAACAGCAGGCCTTCAGCCGCCCGTGGCGAGAACGATAGCATCTGGCCACCTCGAGTTTCAAGCGAGAGGCGCAGTGGCTCCCGAGCTGATGCTCGGCCTTCGTGAAGGAGATGGGCACCGATACGCAACGACGTCCAACTACAGGGATGAGCCACAGTGAAGGAAGGACCGAGTTTGAGGATTGTTTGGTCGTTTTGAAACTCGACATCCGCATCCAGCCTTGAAATGTCGCGAGCATTTCTTCTTTTTTTGTTAAGTGATGATAAAAATAAATTCTTCTTTCCTGTCGCTTCCCGGTCTTTCCACCCTCTGCATACGCGCACGATGTTTTTCCTACTGCAATGCGCTGTCCTAGCAGGTTTGCCTCAACACATGTCTCGAGTGCAGTCGGGCATCCTACGGCGACATTTCTCTCTGTGCAGAAGTGGGCTCTCTCCTCTCCACTTTTGTTACCGAAATTTCATCTCCTTGCACTCGTCCAAGGGCTTTTCTGGGGTTCCGGTTGCCTTGACTTCGTCTTTGTGAGTCATCCCCCTTTGAAGGCCACTTGTCATCATCCTTCTGCTCCGGCGTGCTGAAACCCAGCATTAGGCTGGCAGTTTCTCTCGCTGCCGTGAAGATTAATGTCGTCGTGCCGATACCCCAGAAACTGTCTTTACAACGCTCTGGAGATTACTTTGCAGTGTACTTAGAGCGGGAACTCAACCGGAACGGTAAGCGGAAGCTGTCCCAGTTCTCTCCCTGGACTCAGCTGTGTGAAAGACATTTTTACTTCAACTGTGATCGATAATAGCAGACGGTTGTGAGAATTCATTCTGACCGAAAAAAATGTGTGCGCTGTCATGGCATTTTATTTACCAGTGTCAGTTTACCACGTGCCCCTTAAATGAAAACGTTGGGCGCACAAACACGAGGGCAATTTGAAGAAGCACTAGAGCTTTTCTGAAGCCCTGCCAAGGTGATATCCAGACTCTGCCCCTACGCAGGCAGCAACAGACAATTCGCTTCACCTGTGTGCGAGCCTTCCCTGACTCCCAGGTGTGCCCCATTCCAGCAGGGGGGACTTGGACATTCCAGCCTGCGCCTGGAGAAAATGGCCCCCCCCCTGAAGCAAGGTCTGAGAGAGTGGAATCCCAGCCACGATTTTGAAAGGAATTGTTGACATCGTAGTGGATATTATCTATCTATCGTTTTGTGTCTCCGGGAGAGGGAGAGCAGATAGCGGGGTGCTGGAAACGTGTGCTGTGCCCCATTAGCTAGTCCTGGGAACAGTAAACCACTGAAGAATGGTCAAGGACGAGACAACATAGTGAAATGGGATAATGTTAGAATTATGTATTTCTGTCATATCACTCTGTGCAGTCATCAGGGCATCGGTTTTTTCATCCACTCTGGCGATAATAATTAATAGAATAAAACACTGACATTTGCCCAAATTTTAGAGACAAGATACTACTTGCGTATGTCTACAGCCAGTAAAACAACAATGCAATTCATTATTGTAGTAATGAGATAATTGCAGTAATATATGAAAGAGAGAGCGAGCGAGCGAGCGAGTGAGTGTGTGTGTGTGTGTGTGTGTGTGAGAGAGAGAGAGAGAGAGAGAGAGAGAGAGAGAGTCAGAGAGTCAGAGAGAGAGAGAGAGAGAGAGAGAGACAGAGAGTCAGAGAGAGCGAGAGAGAGAGAGAGAGAGAGAAAATAGAGAGAGAGAGAGAGAGAGAGAGAGAGAGAAAATAGAGAGAGAGAGAGAGAGAGAGCTCAGACTTCATATTTATTTCGACCGACGATCCACTGTATACAATTACACGATTACATTCATATGTGTACGTTTTAAAACAGCATCGATGTTATAATGCACAATGATGATGGGGAGGGGCCGCTATTGCGGGGGGCCGCCATTGCGAAGGGCCGCTATTGCGGGATTTTTGTTGGTCAAAGGTTCTTTAGGCCATTTTGATTCTTTTGTCCTAAAACGCCTAAAAAAACAACAAATTTTTTAATACTAACGGGTGAAGCTTTATAATCTAACTCCATCCCACGTTTGACTCTCAATGGGTGGTCCCTACGCCCTAACTCCAGGGCCCGACGCTGATGTTGGACACAAACGTGACAAAAAGTAACGCGTCCGGGTTTAGGTGAAACTCCCCTGACAGGCTAAGTCAGTCAGGCGGGGTGGCGGGTGCGGCCTAGGCTGAGCGCTATCGGTAAAACCCGATCAAAAATTTTTCCCCCAAAAAATAACACAATTTTTATGGGTTTTTTGGCGTTTTAGGACAAAAGAATCAAAATGGCCTTAAAACTTTTCAGAAAAAAAAATTCCGCAATAGCGGCCCTCTGCAATAGAGAGCCGACCCCATGATGATTCAATGGAAAACGTGTAAAGGAGACCTACTTATGTAGTCAACGTGGATTTGGATTCCTAAGTATTTACAGTTGCTTTTGACTAGTGTTTATGTTTAATGATCATATATGTACACATTTTCGTTGAATTATGAAGTAATATGAAAGAATGTATGTACAGCATTACGTATCTATAGGGTCTGACTTTTCAACCATTAATTTGGTTGCTTAGTTTCAAAGCATAGTAAATGTACATTGCAACATCTGTGTGTGTGTGTGTGTGTGTGTGTGTGAGAGAGAGAGAGAGAGGGAGAGAGAGAGAGAGAGAGAGAGAGAGAGAGAGAGAGAGAGAGAGAGAGAGAGAGAGAGAGAGAGAGAGAGAGAGAGAACACTGCCTTAATGAAATAAATGGCGTCTTCTGATTGGATGAGTGACGCGACGCCCAGGCATATGATGCGTGCCTGTGATGACGCGATTCGAGCATCGGCCGGAAATTGTGCATTGCCTGCTGCTCGAAGCCTTCCGTTCTCTGACATGGTAAGCTTGAATCAGCCGTTCACGTGTAAAGTTTTGTTTTTACGTGCATATTTCAGGGAGAGATTCTGCACTGAATGTTTAAAGACTCTGTCACGGCTGGTCTTTGTTTTTCAAAGAGCGCGCACTTGGTTTGAGAGCGCTTTTGCTTAGCGACAGCGGTTTCCATCAACATCACTTCGATAGTTTTGACTGAGCAGTTGAAAGTGTGGGCGACTACGTGCAAAATGAAAGTCTTTCATTTGCATTAACCTCCGCTCAGTTTCTTTTGCCGAGCAAATAATTGGGGGGCACTGAGGCGAATTTTGATAAAGCCGCATGCTAATTAGTTGCATGAATTGCTAATAAATTTTTCTGTAGCGATGCATTCTGGATGTGGCAATTGAGGGGACTACACGTCGCTGTTTTCATTGAATTACTGGTGCTTGTGCTGAGTTTTCATTAACGAAGACCGGGGGGTGGGTTGATGGGGGGATGGGGTGAAATGGGATGGGTGGTGGGGGTGGTGGTCACTTTCGCATCGTCACTGCTTCAGTAGCAGTTCATATTCTGTCACACGCATGTATAGTCATTTTTGAAACCTTCGTGTGTATATCTGGAGAATCGAGTTGAAAATATCTCATACTTTGACTGTGGGTACATTGTCTTTTTTCATGTTGGAATGAGCGCTAAGGACTTAGATCGCAGCCCGTTCATTTAGGAGAGAGTGGACATGCATTTATTACGGAAATGTCTGATTTAGGAACATTGGCCTGACAGAACATGAGAAACAAGCAGGCTGTTGGTCTCTATCACTGACCAGACGCCTTCTAACTTCAGAAGGTATGGCTGAGTCTGTATATGAACACTGTCTTGCAGAAATCACATGCTGAAGTAATAAAGGAGCAAATACTGCAATATCAAAATCACACCCGTGTGCGATAGACATCCGTAAAGGATGAATAGAGTTTCGACAGACAGCCGTCGTAAGTAACGCACTTTGTATTGAATAAGGCAAGTACTACGTTGTGTTTGACCTACATGCCGAAATGGGAAATTGCTATCGGCATTCTCTTAGTGCGCTCTGAATATCGATGCGCTCCAAATCCATCCAGGCAGAGATGCTTTGTGATCACTTCTTGTCAGACACTTGAAGATTTCAACTCCCAAAGGGCGGTCGATGGCTGACTGAGGCAGACAGGGTTGCATGCAGAGGAAGACATAGCTTTCCTCTTATCTTGACTTGCTTCTCTCTCTGGTCCCAGTCTCTGGCTCTCATCAGGGCAGGAAGGTCGGACCCGCACATCAGGCGCGAGACTCCAATTCCATGGAGGCCAGCAAAAGACTTGCAGACCTACCCACGCATGCACACATCTGCCTTCCGCCTGGTGCCCCAGGGCCACATGGCAACCAGCTTGATGCCCCGGATGTTCCGGTGGTACCATCTGTTGACATGCTTTCTTCACGCTTTGTTTGTTTGTTTGTGCATTTGACCTTCGCACCCAGCCTCCTGCAATGGAAAGGTGTATTTGGAGAAGTTGTCTCTGTGTGGGAATACCTGAGCAAACTCGGGGTCTTTGTTGGGCGCCAGTGACTCACGGGAGTAAGAAAACACGTGTCTGCCTTCAAAAAGGCTGCCAGCATTCCTTGTCTGCTCAGTGAGGTGCGATACTCAGGGTTACTTTGATGGCAGATTCTTTGATGGGAATGGGAAGCTAGAGAATGAGAAGGTACGGCTAATGGATGCAAGTCTTGGATGTACATGACGACGACGACGACGACGACGATGATGATGATGATGATGATGATGATGATGATGACTATAAGAAGAATTAAGAAGGCAACGAATGAGGCTGAGGAGCAGGAGGAGCGTTAGCAGGAGGTGGAAGAAAAAGGAGGAGGTGGTGCGGGAAGAGGAACAGGAGAAAAAGAGGGAGGAAAAGGAGAAAAAGAGGGAGGAGGAGGAGGATGCTGTGTAAGTACATGGGGACGAGGTGCAGGACTACAAAATGGGATAAGGAAAGCAGAAAACAATGCCTCACGCATATACAGGACGCTTATTGATAACAGAAGCACCAA
Organism: Theodoxus fluviatilis; assembly: GCA_034096865.1. Taxonomy (NCBI): domain Eukaryota; kingdom Metazoa; phylum Mollusca; class Gastropoda; order Cycloneritida; family Neritidae; genus Theodoxus; species Theodoxus fluviatilis. The sequence goes on along the minus strand of JAWQFJ010003338.1, from coordinate 3,367 downwards.
GGACTTGAACTACCATAGGAACACACAAACATTAGTTCACTTAAATGTGTTGATGAAAGGAGGAACACTAAGAGCATGGAGACGGGACAACTGATATGGCAACACAACAAGACCTCTGAAGACCTCTATGGCCAGACCAGACGCCGGCCATCTTCCTGGAGCTAGCTCACTGAGGGCGTGGGGTCTGGTCCGTGGTAAATATTGCACTTCAGGCCTGGCTCTCTCTCTTTATTTTGCTTTATTGGGAGGGAAAACAGGACCCCAGGCGGCGTGTTTGAAGTCTGATTCACTGATAGGATGTTTGGATAAACGGCAAAATGGCGAGGAAAGGCAGGGAAGGGCTGGTGGGTTGGTCAGGCAGGAACGCCATAGGGGGAAAGATGGCTTATCATCTTACAGCTACCCATACTACCACGTCTCCATCTTTCCTTTTTTGTCTTTTTTCTTTCTGCCGCTTTTCCTCCTCTCCAAGAACTATTCCGAGAAAAGCATGGGTGCGAATTGAATTAGTCATTCACCCCTTGGGGAGCTCAGGGCGTCAATTTGCTTGGGGAAAAAATCGACCACGCTGTCTTGTGTTTTTTTACCCACACTTTGTACGAACGTCTTTGGTGTCGTTGGAAGGAAAGTCTGCCAGTCGATCTTTTGTCAGTCTTTTTCTCCTAAAGATGTTGCAGTGTTGTCAATTCCTTTTTCATTATTAATGGTTTCGTTTACCCGCGAAACAATGGCATGTGTCGTTCTCTATGAGGATTGAGAGAGAGAGAGAGAGAGAGAGAGAGAGAGAGAGAGAGAGAGAGAGAGAGAGAGGAGAGAGAGGAGAGAGAGAGCGAGCATAAACGACGGACAGATATATTTTTCAATTACCCAACGAAACGATTCACCTGCATCGAAACGAAGAAGCCGAAGCAGGCAAAGACAGGAAGCAGCAAAGAGACAAGGGAATAGAGGGCATTTTCATTAAAAACTTTGCCATTAGTGGACAAAATGCGGTGCGTGTGATGTGGAGTGAAGAGGAGATGAAAGGAGCGGACAGAAAGCGCTGTCTCAGATGCGCGCCTTTTGTTGTCCACCGCTTTCCGCCTTGATTCCCGCTCGCGCCACCACTGTCTCATACAGTGTCGTCCATTCCTCCAGGTGAGAGACCAGTGTGCAGAGATCCATTGCTGTAAGTCGCCAGCCTGAAAGATTTGTCCGCTTCATAGCCTAATTCGAAGATTGTCGTCAGCAACGTGGCAAGGTACGTTGTGATTTGAGAGATTTGACATCGTCATTGCTAGTTTGCGAGTGTGGAAAAGCAATCAAAACTGGGCGGGGTCTGGGCTGTGGGCATCTAATTAGTGCACGTGTCGATCAGTGTCTGTATTCATACTTTTATATAAGGGCTTTACATGATACATGAATGAGAGTTATGTTGCTGAATAGAAAACGCGCGATTGTTTATACCCTTTAATTGGATGGTCACCGCATGTGAGTGCGGATGTGCGGACACTTTTTAACTGTGTTGTCAAAAAATGTTCAATGCATTCAATGGTTGACAATGCATGTTTAATCGAATTTGCACATTCCCTGCAATGCGTAGTCGTAAGTCTTTCATAGTGGTTACGGTCGTAAGTAATCCACGTGTATCTCTGTTTCCAAAGTCCTTGCAATAATTGTATCAAGTATTTCTCACTCGTACACTTCCTCTGCAATCTCAAGTCGGCGTCCTGATAGCATCGTTATGGCTGCTGTTCACACACGGCCATGCCGTCGTCAGTGACGTCACAAGTGGTGACAAATCGTTCGTCGCTAGCTGCACTGCCGTGACTGCGTGCTATACTAAGACTTCCTAGCATGTCTGGGTCGTGTTCTGGCGACATTCTCCCGTCCCGTTCCGTCCCCTACACCCCCACCTTCACCCCCACAGTAGTATAGCAATTAGCGGTATCAGCTCACCCCTAATGAGGCAGCTGCTCACTTTTTAAAATTAATTGGTCAACTAATGACTTTTTCAATCTGAGGAGACAGGCTGCAAGCAAGTTTAGTTTCTGACAATATCACCTCGCCTTTAATTAGTGTGCCTTTCTCTTACAAACACACACAGACACACACTGGCACACTTACACACACAAACACACACTCACAGGCACACAAACACACTTACCTTCGCGTGCGCGCGAAATAGGCCAAGTCAAGTCGGCCTATCCCATTCACTGCCTCTAAGGTTTACATTGCTACAAATGCAACCATATTTTCGTTAAAAACGTGACAATTACATATTGTAGAGTCTTGCCAAAGACTGGTAGCCTTATTTTGGATGAACTTAATCCATTTTCAATTAGATTGAGTACACTGCATGTAAAAAAATGCGCTTAATTGCATGATCTAAACCACGCTGTTTTGGCCTGCAGGAATTCGCTTTTGTAGGCCGCCATCGAATTGTGCCTCTCTCTCACAAAAACACATATTTTCGCTAAAAACAAGACCATTTACATGTTTAGAGTTCTGGTAAAGCAGGGTCACTTCAATGAAAAAGTACTTAGTCCATTGTCAACTAGATTGAGTACCCACATCTAGAAAACGTTGTAAAAATAGCCAGTCTAAAAACACAGCAAACCAGCAAAGGGAAGTAACTCTACAACTCACACGAGCCAACTGCCAACTGCCAACTGCCTTTTAGCATAAACTTACATTGTATTAAAAAGAACAAGTTTAATATTTAAACCACAATATTATTTAATAAAACAGATATTTATAAAAATATGAATTTACTCAACTTGTTTGTATTTTTATTATTTAAAACATATGTTTGCAGTAATATGCAATCGTTACACCAGGCATTGTTTGTTCTAGGAAACCATGTCCTATAAATACTGATTTCTATTTTTTTTACTTTGACTCGGGCAATTAGTCTCTAAGGCTTCTTACCCCACTGGTGATAAACGTTCAAAGCAATGGGGGAGTGGCCATACCCCATTAGCTGAGAATATGATCACCAGTGTGCTCGAAGCACCTCAGGGGTTCCTCACATTTCGATTTCGCCGGTGAGGTTTCCCAACATGGGGTGTAACGACCACAAGGGGTAGAGAAGCCTGCCATGACCTCCTCCTCAAAGGGTGAGATGCGCATAGCCCTGAGAGGGGGAGGAAGTGGTTAAACAGACTAATATGTGCGGGTTTTTGCTGTTTTAGGGTTGTGATGATATATGAGCATACTAATTTGCATAATTTATGTTAATGCAAATGATATGCAACTGCATTGCATAAATTAGCATAAATTAACATAAATTAAAAACCAAACATAAATTAACATAAATTTAAAAAAAATACCATAAATTAGTATAAATTAAAAATTAGCATAAATTATCATAGATTAGCACAAACTA
>JAWQFJ010003337.1:12500-19286 GCA_034096865.1 Theodoxus fluviatilis | reverse complement strand
CCTCAGTGCTCTGCAGAGCGCAGCCCCAGGCCTACCTCCACAACACCTCAGTGCTCTGCAGAGCGCAGCCCCAGGCCTACCTCCACTGCACCTCAGTGCTCCTCAGAGCGCAGCCCCAGGCCTACCTCCACTGCACCTCAGTGCTCTGCAGAGCGCAGCCCCAGGCCTACCTCCACTGCACCTCAGTGCTCCTCAGAGCGCAGCCCCAGGCCTACCTCCACTGCACCTCAGTGCTCCTCAGAGCGCAGCCCCAGGCCTACCTCCACTGCACCTCAGTGCTCTGCAGAGCGCAGCCCCAGGCCTACCTCCACTGCACCTCAGTGCTCCTCAGAGCGCAGCCCCAGGCCTACCTCCACTGCACCTCAGTGCTCTGCAGAGCGCAGCCCCAGGCCTACCTCCACAACACCTCAGTGCTCTGCAGAGCGCAGCCCCAGGCCTACCTCCACTGCACCTCAGTGCTCCTCAGAGCGCAGCCCCAGGCCTACCTCCACTGCACCTCAGTGCTCTGCAGAGCGCAGCCCCAGGCCTACCTCCACTGCACCTCAGTGCTCCTCAGAGCGCAGCCCCAGGCCTACCTCCACTGCACCTCAGTGCTCCTCAGAGCGCAGCCCCAGGCCTACCTCCACTGCACCTCAGTGCTCCTCAGAGCGCAGCCCCAGGCCTACCTCCACTGCACCTCAGTGCTCCTCAGAGCGCAGCCCCAGGCCTACCTCCACTGCACCTCAGTGCTCTGCAGAGCGCAGCCCCAGGCCTACCTCCACAACACCTCAGTGCTCTGCAGAGCGCAGCCCCAGACCTACCTCCACACAGATCTCCATGAGGGAGTTGGGCCCCACTTCAGCGAAGAAGACTTCAGCGTTCCTCTTCAGCAGCTCTTCCACCGCCCCATGCTGTCCGTGGCTGTAGAGTAGCAGTCATAGCAGTAGTAAGTAGAGTAGAGTAGAATAAGTCTACACAGCCATCAGTGCCACCTGGCCCTTCAACCATTGTAGGAATAGGTAAGCATGCAACTACCCTAGGGAGGGAGTGAGGGAGGGAGGGAGGGAGGGAGGGAGGGAGGGAGGGAGGGAGGGAGGGAGGGAGGGAGGGAGGGAGGGAGGGAGGGAGAGGGGTAGAGGAGGAATGAGGGGGAGGGGAGGAGGGAGGGAGTGAGGGAGGGAGTGAGGGAGTGAGGGAGGGAGGGAGGTAGGGAGGGAGGGAGGGAGGGAGGGAGGGAGGGAGGGAGGGAGGGAGGGAGGGAGGGAGGGAGGGAGGGAGGGAGGGAGGGAGGGAGGGAGGGAGGGAGGGAGGGAGAGGGAGAGGGAGAGAGAGAGAGACAGGGAGAGGTAGAGAGAGGGAGAGGTAGAGGTAGAGAGAGAGAGAGAGAGAGAGAGAGAGAGAGAGAGAGAGAGAGAGAGAGACACAGACAAACAGAGACAGAGAGAAAGAGAGAGACAGAGAGAAAGAGAGGGTGGGTGGGGGCCCTATATATACACATATAATCTAAAATGCACCTATACATGCACACAGGTATGCACACACACACACACACACACACACACACACACACACACACACATATATACAGACAGGCAAGCAGGCATACAAAAGACACATGGATGGATAGGCAGACAGATGGGTGGAGAGATGGAAGGGAAGAGAGTCTAACACACAGGTACAGCGAGAGATTAGTGTATGAACAGAAAATATAGTATCAACATCAGCTGACCAGTATGTGGAGCATGACAGTTAATTCCACATGTGCGAGCTGTGTAGGCTCTGCTCCCTAGACACCCACCTGCACGCGAAGTGCAGAGGAGTCCACCCGTTGTGGTTCTTCTTGTTGACTGAGGCGCCATGCTCCAGGAGGCACAGCAAGGTCTGCAATGGTAGGAGAAATAAATGGAGTCACCTCCCCTGCCTGCTCCCATCCACGCCTGCACTCAACAGTTCCCATGAGTTTTTTACAGCTCCGCCTCCTCCATCAGTTTGGGCTGACTACCAATACACTGCCTCAGTGCACTCAACAGTTCCCATGAGTTTTTTTACAGCTCCGCCTCCTCCATCAGTTTGGGCTGACTACCAATACACTGCCTCGGTGCACTCAACAGTTCCCATGAGTTTTTTTACAGCTCCGCCTCCTCCATCAGTTTGGGCTGACTACCAATACACTGCCTCAGTGCACTCAACAGTTCCCATGAGTTTTTTTACAGCTCCGCCTCCTCCATCAGTTTGGGCTGACTACCAATACACTGCCTCAGTGCACTCAACAGTTCCCATGAGTTTTTTTACAGCTCCGCCTCCTCCATCAGTTTGGGCTGACTACCAATACACTGCCTCAGTGCACTCAACAGTTCCCATGAGTTTTTTTACAGCTCCGCCTCCTCCATCAGTTTGGGCTGACTACCAATACACTGCCTCAGTGCACTCAACAGTTCCCATGAGTTTTTTTACAGCTCCGCCTCCTCCATCAGTTTGGGCTGACTACCAATACACTGCCTCGGGGCTGCCTCATGCTGAGACTTTATGACCAAAGGAAGTGGAACGTATATCTTTTATTATTATGTATTTTATATATCAGGAAATGTAATTGTTCCTACGAATTTCCACATCTGCATAATAAAGAGTGTCTGTCTGTCTGTCTGCCTGCCTTGTCTGCCTGCCTGTCTGCCTGCCTTGTCTGGTCTGTCAGTCTGTCTGTCTATCTGTCTGTTGTCACTGGGGCCCTACACAAGAGACAGAGATTATATTTGACAGTATATTCAACAACTCAAAGCATTCCTGTCTTAGTGGCATTGGATGCGTAATGCCATGGGCAGGGCTTTGTTTCCTGTTCGTCTCTGGCATCTGAATAACGATCTTTCATTGTTTATGATGTGGACCCATTTTGGTGTGGGCCCATTTTGGTGAGGTGTGGATCCATTTTGGTGAGGTATGTGGGCCCATTTTGGTGAGGTGTGGGCCCATTTTGGTGAGGTGTGGGCCCATTTTGGTGAGGTGTGGGCCCATTTTGGTGAGGTATGTGGGCCCATTTTGGAGAGGTATGTGGGCCCATTTTGGTGAGGTGTGGACACATTTTGGTGAGGTATGTGGGCCCATTTTGGTGAGGTGTGGACCCATTTTGGTGAGGTGTGGACCCATTTTGGTGAGGTGTGGACCCATTTTGGTGAGGTGTGGACCCATTTTGGTGACGTATGGACCCATTTTGGTGAGGTGTGGACCCATTTTGGTGAGGTGTGGACCCATTTTGGTGAGGTACATGGAGTCTCCACAAGCAAAGAAGACAGTGATCCATAGTAAGCACTACACAGAGACTGAGACCAGAACCTTTCTTGTGCAAAAAGGAGAGTGTTGCTCTGGTCCCATGCAAGCAAGGTAGGTGTGAAGGTTGAAACTCAATAGGCTTGTTCAGGAGGCACAGCGATTCAAAGCGCTGCTCAGCGCTGCATGTGATTCACTCCTGAACAGCAATTTTGGGGCGTGATTCACTCAGCGCTGAGCAGCGCTGTGAATCACCAATCCAACGTGATTCAGATGATTTTGCATCACATTAAAAATGGTGTCTTCGATCCCGCACTGGCCGTCGATGCGTAAAACAACCCTCAGAAACATCATTTTGGGATTGGAACGGGCTTTATTTGCCCCAAGCGCCCTGTATGCGCGAGTAATGGCAAGTAAGGATGACACAGTAGTGGACTTTATTCATGCAGAATACATTTAAATGTGCATAAACGATGTCTGTGGCAAAGAAAACACTTTCTTCGCGTCTATCAACACAACATGGGGCGCAGAAGATTTACCTCCCTTTTAACAAGTGAAGCGCTGCACAAAATCTGAGGCGTTCAGGAGTGGCAAAGAGCGCTCAATTGCCAACATGAAGCGCTCATGCAGCGCTGAGTACTCCTAAACAAGCCTAAGGATACTGGACACTCTGTTTCATACTCACGGTGATGTGACCATTCTGACAGGCAATGTGTAGGGCTGTCTGTCCCTGGTGATCCTGCAACACACATCAGATGAAAGTGGACAATGATACAACACTCTAATAGTGCAAGTGGTGATAGTAGTAGTAGTAGTGGTAGTAGTAGTAGTAGTAGTAGTAGTAGTAGTAGTAGTAGTAGTAGTAGAAGTAGTAGTAGTAGTAGTAGCAATAATAGTAAGTAAGCAATAAGTGGTGATGGCACAGTCTCTAAGACTAGCACTAGCACAGCCTCTGTAAGAATAGCACAGCCTCTGTAAGACTAGCACAGCCTCTGTAAGACCAAAGGACTTGAGACAACAAGAAGCGTCACTCCGCGATTTTACACAGGACGAGATTTAGCCGGCGGTTTGCGTGAGTAGCATCCCTTGTTTTTGGTTGGATCATGATGATCGCCATGGCAGGTGAAATCAATGCTTGGAGCGATTATGCTCTAGCTACCGATTTTATGAGCCAGTGAGTCTCTCAAACTGACAATAAACTGATGGTGACTGCTCTAGTGTTAAAACTGCCAAGAAAGGCGCAACACAGGCCACACCGTCTACTTATGATTGATCCAACCAAACTAAAGGGAAGTAAGCAAAAATTACTCGTGAGTGACTGCGACGTAAAAAATACCTGTGATGTAAGCAAAATCTCGTCCTGCTTTTTTTACTATACAAGATACTAGAGTGACGCTTCTTGTTGTCTCAAGTTCTTTGGTAAGACTAACACAGCCTCTGTAAGACTAGCATAGTTTCTGTAAGACTAACACAGCCTCTGTAAGACTAGCACAGTCTCTGTAAGATTAGTACAGCCTCTGTAAGACTAGCATAGTTTCTGCAAGACTAACACAGTCTCTGTAAGATTAGCACAGTCTCTGTAAGATTAGCACAGCCTCTGTAAGACTAGCACAGTCTCTGTAAGACCAGCACAGTCTCTGTAAGACTAACACAGTCTCTGTAAGATTAGCACAGTCTCTGTAAGATTAGCACAGCCTCTGTAAGACCAGCACAGTCTCTGTAAGACTAACACAGTCTCTGTAAGATTAGCACAGCCTCTGTAAGACCAGCACAGTCTCTGTAAGACTAACACAGCCTCTGTAAGACTAGCACAATCTCTGTAAGATTAGCACAGCCTCTGTAAGACCAGCACAGTCTCTGTAAGAATAGCACAGTCTCTGTAAGATTAGCACAGCCTCTGTAAGACTAACACAGTCTCTGTAAGGCTAGCACAGTCTATGTAAGATTAGCACAGCCTCTGTAAGACTAGCACAGTCTCTGTAAGACCAGCACAGTCTCTGTAAGGTTAACACAGTCTCTGTAAGATTAACACAGTCTCTGTAAGGCTAGCATAGTCTCTGTAAGACTAACACAGTCTCTGTAAGGCTAGCACAGTCTCTGTAAGACCAGCACAGTCTCTGTAAGATTAGCACAGTCTCTGTAAGATTAGCACAGCCTCTGTAAGACCAGCACAGTCTCTGTAAGATTAGCACAGCCTCTGTAAGATTAGCACAGTCTCTGTAAGACCAGCACAGTCTCTGTAAGATTAGCACAGCCTCTGTAAGACTAGCACAGTCTCTGTAAGACTAGCACAGTCTCTGTAAGATTAGCACAGCCTCTGTAAGACTAACACAGTCTCTGTAAGACTAGCACAGTCTCTGTAAGATTAGCACAGCCTCTGTAAGACCAGCACAGTCTCTGTAAGACTAACACAGTCTCTGTAAGATTAGCACAGCCTCTGTAAGACCAGCACAGTCTCTGTAAGACTAACACAGCCTCTGTAAGACTAGCACAGTCTCTGTAAGATTAGCACAGCCTCTGTAAGACCAGCACAGCCTCTGTAAGACTAGCACAGCCTCTGTAAGACTAACACAGCATCTGTAAGACTAGCACAGCCTCTGTAAGACTAGCACAGCCTCTGTAAGACTAACACAGCCTCTGTAAGACTAGCACAGCCTCTGTAAGACTAGCACAGCCTCTGTAAGACTAGCACAGCCTCTGTAAGACTAGCACAGCCTCTGTAAGACTAGCACAGTCTCTGTAAGGCTAGCACAGTCTCTGTAAGATTAGCACAGCCTCTGTAAGACCAGCACAGTCTCTGTAAGACTAGCACAGTCTCTGTAAGATTAGCACAGCCTCTGTAAGACTAACACAGTCTCTGTAAGGCTAGCACAGTCTCTGTAAGATTAGCACAGCCTCTGTAAGACCAGCACAGTCTCTGTAAGAATAGCACAGTCTCTGTAAGATTAGCATAGCCAATTAATTGGCTGCCTTCAGAAGAGAATATGTACATCTTATCAACAAGGAACACTTTACTGCCTAATGCCCTACACACATAAAACAGACAGAGATAGGTGAGCACGCTTTGGGGTTTGACGCTGTGCGAGGCGCAGTGCCGTGGTTCTATCCCTGGGACGGGGAAAAATCTGAGTTTATCTAAATATGGAACCAGTGATGTCTTACCTCTATGTCCACATTGGTGACATGGGTGAGGAGGTCCTGTAGGGTTTCAGCTCTCCCATTCACTGCCAGCCAGTGTAGCTTGAGGGACAGAAAAAAATCTTTTGAATTTTAAATTACATGATGAAAGAAATGCTGCTCACATGTCTGTTTTCAGTGATTTTCACAACTAAAACAAAAAAATATGTGTGTTAACTTAAAAGTTATCCAACATTCAATGTGGTAAAATATCATGCAGATTTCACTGAAAAGGACAAATCCTTTACAGAGCTGTAAAATATTCTGTCTCGGATTTTGCCATGATTTGGACCAAACAACCATCAACCCAACCCATCCAACCAACCAACCAACCAACCATCAACCAGAATCCTCAACATTTGGCAGCTG
>JAWQFJ010003337.1:0-10000 GCA_034096865.1 Theodoxus fluviatilis | reverse complement strand
ATGGAAGATGTGCCATTATGGAAGATGGTGGAGGGAGGCTGTGATAAGGTGCATGGAAGATGTGCCATTGTGGAAGATGGTGGAGGGAGGCTGTGATAAGGTGCATGGAAGATGTGCCATTGTGGAAGAGGGTGGAGGGAGGCTGTGATAAGGTGCATGGAAGATGTGTCATTGTGGAAGAGGGTGGAGGGAGGCTGTGATAAGGTGCATGGAAGATGTGCCATTGTGGAAGAGGGTGGAGGGAGGCTGTGATAAGGTGCATGGAAGATGTGCCATTGTGGAAGATGGTGGAGGGAGGCTGTGATAAGGTGCATGGAAGATGTGTCATTGTGGAAGATGGTGGAGGGAGGCTGTGATAAGGTGCATGGAAGATGTGTCATTGTGGAAGATGGTAGAGGGAGGCTGTGATAAGGTGCATGGAAGATGTGCCATTGTGGAAGATGGTAGAGGGAGGCTGTGATAAGGTGCATGGAAGATGTGTCATTGTGGAAGATGGTGGAGGGAGGCTGTGATAAGGTGCATGGAAGATGTGTCATTGTGGAAGAGGGTGGAGGGAGGCTGTGATAAGGTGCATGGAAGATGTGCCATTGTGGAAGAGGGTGGAGGGAGGCTGTGATAAGGTGCATGGAAGATGTGCCATTGTGGAAGATGGTGGAGGGAGGCTGTGATAAGGTGCATGGAAGATGTGCCATTGTGGAAGATGGTGGAGGGAGGCTGTGATAAGGTGCATGGAAGATGTGCCATTGTGGAAGATGGTGGAGGGAGGCTGTGATAAGGTGCATGGAAGATGTGTCATTGTGGAAGAGGGTGGAGGGAGGCTGTGATAAGGTGCATGGAAGATGTGCCATTGTGGAAGATGGTGGAGGGAGGCTGTGATAAGGTGCATGGAAGATGTGCCATTGTGGAAGATGGTGGAGGGAGGCTGTGATAAGGTGCATGGAAGATGTGCCATTGTGGAAGATGGTGGAGGGAGGCTGTGATAAGGTGCATGGAAGATGTGCCATTATGGAAGATGGTGGAGGGAGGCTGTGATAAGGTGCATGGAAGATGTGCCATTGTGGAAGAGGGTGGAGGGAGGCTGTGATAAGGTGCATGGAAGATGTGCCATTATGGAAGATGGTGGAGGGAGGCTGTGATAAGGTGCATGGAAGATGTGCCATTGTGGAAGATGGTGGAGGGAGGCTGTGATAAGGTGCATGGAAGATGTGTCATTATGGAAGAGGGTGGAGGGAGGCTGTGATAAGGTGCATGGAAGATGTGTCATTATGGAAGATGGTAGAGGGAGGCTGTGATAAGGTGCATGGAAGATGTGCCATTGTGGAAGAGGGTGGAGGGAGGCTGTGATAAGGTGCATGGAAGATGTGCCATTATGGAAGATGGTGGAGGGAGGCTGTGATAAGGTGCATGGAAGATGTGTCATTATGGAAGATGGTGGAGGGAGGCTGTGATAAGGTGCAAGGAAGATATGCCATTGTGGAAGATGGTGGAGGGAGGCTGTGATAAGGTGCATGGAAGATGTGCCATTGTGGAAGAGGGTGGAGGGAGGCTGTGATAAGGTGCATGGAAGATGTGCCATTATGGAAGATGGTGGAGGGAGGCTGTGATAAGGTGCATGGAAGATGTGCCATTATGGAAGATGGTGGAGGGAGGCTGTGATAAGGTGCATGGAAGATGTGCCATTATGGAAGATGGTGGAGGGAGGCTGTGATAAGGTGCATGGAAGATGTGCCATTATGGAAGATGGTGGAGGGAGGCTGTGATAAGGTGCATGGAAGATGTGTCATTGTGGAAGATGGTGGAGGGAGGCTGTGATAAGGTGCATGGAAGATGTGCCATTGTGGAAGAGGGTGGAGGGAGGCTGTGATAAGGTGCATGGAAGATGTGCCATTGTGGAAGATGGTGGAGGGAGGCTGTGATAAGGTGCATGGAAGATGTGTCATTATGGAAGATGGTGGAGGGAGGCTGTGATAAGGTGCATGGAAGATGTGTCATTGTGGAAGATGGTGGAGGGAGGCTGTGATAAGGTGCATGGAAGATGTGTCATTGTGGAAGATGGTGGAGGGAGGCTGTGATAAGGTGCATGGAAGATGTGCCATTGTGGAAGATGGTGGAGGGAGCCGGAGGCTGTGATAAGGTGCATGGAAGATGTGCCATTGTGGAAGATGGTGGAGGGAGGCTGTGATAAGGTGCATGGAAGATGTGCCATTGTGGAAGATGGTGGAGGGAGGCTGTGATAAGGTGCATGGAAGATGTGCCATTGTGGAAGAGGGTGGAGGGAGAGGCTGTGATAAGGTGCAAGGAAGATATGCCATTGTGGAAGATGGTGGAGGGAGGCTGTGATAAGGTGCATGGAAGATGTGCCATTATGGAAGATGGTGGAGGGAGGCTGTGATAAGGTGCATGGAAGATGTGCCATTGTGGAAGAGGGTGGAGGGAGCCAGAGGCTGTGATAAGGTGCATGGAAGATGTGCCATTATGGAAGATGGTGGAGGGAGGCTGTGATAAGGTGCATGGAAGATGTGCCATTGTGGAAGAGGGTGGAGGGAGGCTGTGATAAGGTGCATGGAAGATGTGCCATTGTGGAAGAGGGTGGAGGGAGGCTGTGATAAGGTGCATGGAAGATGTGTCATTGTGGAAGATGGTGGAGGGAGGCTGTGATAAGGTGCATGGAAGATGTGCCATTATGGAAGAGGTAGGAGGGAGGCTGTGATAAGGTGCATGGAAGATGTGCCATTGTGGAAGATGGTGGGAGCCGGAGGCTGTGATAAGGTGCATGGAAGATGTGTCATTGTGGAAGAGGGTGGAGGGAGGCTGTGATAAGGTGCATGGAAGATGTGCCATTGTGGAAGAGGGTGGAGGGAGCCGGAGGCTGTGATAAGGTGCATGGAAGATGTGCCATTGTGGAAGATGGTGGAGGGAGGCTGTGATAAGGTGCATGGAAGATGTGTCATTGTGGAAGATGGTGGAGGGAGCCGGAGGCTGTGATAAGGTGCATGGAAGATGTGCCATTGTGGAAGAGGGTGGAGGGAGGCTGTGATAAGGTGCATGGAAGATGTGCCATTGTGGAAGAGGGTGGAGGGAGGCTGTGATAAGGTGCATGGAAGATGTGCCATTATGGAAGATGGTGGAGGGAGGCTGTGATAAGGTGCATGGAAGATGTGCCATTATGGAAGATGGTGGAGGGAGGCTGTGATAAGGTGCATGGAAGATGTGCCATTATGGAAGATGGTGGAGGGAGGCTGTGATAAGGTGCATGGAAGATGTGCCATTATGGAAGATGGTGGAGGGAGGCTGTGATAAGGTGCATGGAAGATGTGTCATTGTGGAAGAGGGTGGAGGGAGCCAGAGGCTGTGATAAGGTGCATGGAAGATGTGCCATTATGGAAGATGGTGGAGGGAGCCTGAGGCTGTGATAAGGTGCATGGAAGATGTGTCATTGTGGAAGAGGGTGGAGGGAGGCTGTGATAAGGTGCATGGAAGATGTGCCATTGTGGAAGATGGTGGAGGGAGGCTGTGATAAGGTGCATGGAAGATGTGTCATCATGGAAGATGGTGGAGGGAGCCGGAGGCTGTGATAAGGTGCAAGGAAGATATGCCATTGTGGAAGAGGGTGGAGGGAGGCTGTGATAAGGTGCATGGAAGATGTGTCATTGTGGAAGAGGGTGGAGAGAGGCTGTGATAAGGTGCATGGAAGATGTGCCATTGTGGAAGAGGGTGGAGGGAGGCTGTGATAAGGTGCATGGAAGATATGCCATTATGGAGAGGGTGGAGGGAGGCTGTGATAAGGTGCATGGAAGATATGCCATTGTGGAAGAGGGTGGAGGGAGCCGGAGGCTGTGATAAGGTGCATGGAAGATGTGCCATTGTGGAAGAGGGTGGAGGGAGGCTGTGATAAGGTGCATGGAAGATGTGCCATTATGGAAGATGGTGGAGGGAGCCGGAGGCTGTGATAAGGTGCATGGAAGATGTGCCATTATGGAAGAGGGTGGAGGGAGCCGGAGGCTGTGATAAGGTGCATGGAAGATGTGTCATTGTGGAAGAGGGTGGAGGGAGGCTGTGATAAGGTGCATGGAAGATGTGTCATTGTGGAAGATGGTGGAGGGAGGCTGTGATAAGGTGCACTGATCACCAGGTGTATTGTACATCTACTGCCTACATCCTCTGCTGAAACATCCTTGCTGGTGTCTCTCCCCACCCCCTATCCTGAGTGTAAAGCAAGCTGAGGGCTGACCTGCCCTGCAACCCCTGATTGAGGTCTGAAGAGTTGGTGCAGCTGCCCTGTCAGTCACTTGTTAAATGAGGTGTGACCTGAGGCTAGTGTACCATCTCCCCACTTCTGGCATCCAAATTTGAACATTTTGACAATACATTTGATGTTTTCCCTCAAGTAAGACAACTACTTGCAAAGACATGAGGTTCATTTGATAGACTTTGTTATGCTGAATAAGGCAACATTTGGAATGAGTAATTTCAATTTAAGTTAAAATAAATAATCTCTCTTTTCTGCCATTGAAGCACAAACTCAGGACCCAGGGCTAGGATATGGTAGACAATCTACACTCTGGCTCGTGTGAGGTCCCTGAATCCACTAGTTAAGGGAGAAAGGCATACAAGCCAGACAGACCATTTTACCACCCCGGTCCAGAAGTTCATGTACTAAGAGCTTGCACCAGTGGTCAATAGAAGAAAGCAACTGAATTTTCCCCTGCATCTTTCTTCACTTCACCCCCACCACTGTCCATCACAGCGCAAACAAGTAGCAGGAGGAGAAGGTGAGACACCGGGCAGAATGGGCAGGAGAAATGGGATGATTTGGAAGAGAAATGCAATGAGGATGAAGAAGAGGAGGTGATGATGAGAAAAAGACAAGAAAGAGGGGGAGATTGTGGAAGAGGAGGAGGTATAAGAGAATGTAGAAAAGGAAAAGGAGGAAAATATGGAGAGAAAAAATAATAGGAGGAGGAGGAGGGGGGAATGTACAGAAGGAGGAGGAGAATGTGGAGAAAGAGGAGGAGAAAGAGGAGGAGAAAGTGGAGGAGAAACAGGAGAATATGGAGGAGGAGTGTGTTTGTGTGTGTGATGGTGGAAGAAAAGAGTGAGAAAGTGGAGGAGGAGATTGGGGGAGTGGGGTGGTGGTGGGGGGTGGGGGGTGGGGGTGGGGGGTAAGGGTGGAGTGGGTGAGGGGTGGGGGTGGGGGGGGGGAGGAGGAGAACAAGAGGGTAAAGTAGCAAAGTAGGAGAAGAAGCTGGAGGAGCAAAAGTGGGAGTAAAAGCAGAAGCAAGAGGAGAAAAAAGATGTAAGAAGGAGCTGAGATAGGAAAGAGAGATGAAATCAAGGAGAATATTATTCAAAGCTCAGTCATATCCTGGCACATGCAGATACACACATATGTAGTGTCACTATGCAGCCTTATGTCTTAGCAGAATTTCCCCCTTTCCTCCTTCACGCAAACTATTCATGAGTTATCACTGTAGTGACATCACCTCAGGCCAAACGAAAATCCTGCATTCATTCCAGGTGAGGCTGGAAAAACACGTACTTGGCTGCAATGTGTAGAAGCGTTCTTTGTGAACGACCACAGGCAAAGTTGACATTAAAGTTGGATCCGGACAGCAGGTCCGAGACTGATCTGAGAGCAACAAGAGCAATGCATCAAAACAGGCAAATAATTTAGAAGACAAAGTGGATTTTATCAAAAATAAACAACAGTTTTTTATTGCAAGACAGGTGGCCCATCATGATTTAAACAACAATTGCACATTATTAGCGACTGTTGTATATTCTGTGCCAGTTGCATTTTCATGAATCAGTACAGTTAGAAAATACACTTTGAAGTACCATAGAACTAAAATAAAACTGCCTGCTCATATAACCACTGTTACCATAAATGGCAGATGGTCAACATCAACCATCATAATGCATTTGATTAGTGGACTGAGGGTTAAATGATCAAGAAATAGGAAGCATAAACATATTTGGAATTTTAAAAGGTGGGTTTCTGCATGAAATAGTGCAACATTGTCAACTCTGGATGAAAGAAATGTGTAACTCATTTGTGTTCCATTGCCTAATAATAAACTCTTCATTGAGGATGGCTACTAAAGTACATAACCATAGGGTCATGACACTGTTGCATGTTTTGTTATCATTTCGCAGAATCAATGAGAGCTCACACAATACATGACATGTCACTATCACCTCTCAATTTAGCCCTTTGATAATAACATGCAACTGATTGAGCAAATTCTTTGTCACAGAAAGGACTGGGGCATACACACACACACACGAATTAAGCTCAACAGTGAAATCAGTGCAAGGATGCACTGCTGCTATAACTCTCAGAACCCATTGATGGAATCCATGGTAAAATGGAAGAAATCTGCTCTGGTCACTTGATCTTGTCCTTGCGCGAGCTAATGTTTCTCCTCGAAATTGCCTGAGAGGTGAGCAGACCCAGGTGACAGGTAACGGAGCCAGGTAATGGCATGGGCATACTTGTGCTGATGGGCCACCACCATGGGCATCAGGGTGTAGAACGCCTCCTTGTCGTCTGCAAGCAACACAGACACAGCCAGGCATCAGCACACTTTTTTTAATTAAAGTTTTTAAATATTTTTTTAACAATTATTTATTCAGCACAATACCTTACAACACAAGTCAAGAAGCAAGTAGCGCTGAGTGACGAGGAAAAAAAACTTAAGACAAAAAGCACCCCCCCCCCCCCACACACACACACACACACACACTGAGAAACCCCCCCCACACACACACACACACAAAACCCCCATGAAAACCCCTCCATCTCCCTATACTACACACCCTTCATCTTGCCCCTCCCCCATCAAGAAAAAGACATCCGCAGACCTCCACAATAAATTTGCATATATATGAACCAATGTCACAGTTTCCATTTTACACAAGTAGGCATCAGCACAGTTGACTGTTGCTTAAGTGAGCCAGATTAATGAGCCAGCAACACAACAAACACACATTCGCAAAATTGAATTAGGGGCAATGAGTTCTGCCTTGACTTGAGCTGCTCAGCACAGTGTCAGCTGAAACAGTTGGTAAGTTCAGTCAAAATTCTTAAACACATACATGCATAATTATGCAGGCACACACACACACACATGCAAAAACACATACACAGACACACACATGCAGGAACATACACACACACACACACATGCATATGCAGGCACACACACACACCACATACACACACACACATGCATATGCAGGCACACACACACACACACACACACACACACATACACATGCAGGCACACACACACACACACATGCGTGTGTGAATGCATGTCAGTATGTGCAAGTGTGTGCATGTGAGTGTGCATGTGTGCATCCATGAATGTGTAAGCATGTGTGTCCATGTGAGTGTGCATACGAGTGTGTGTGTGTGTGGTGTGTGTGTTTGTGTGTGTGTGTGTGTGTGTGTATGTGTATGTGTATGTGTGTGCGCGCTCGCGCTCGCAGTCTCGTGTGTGAATAGACAATGTTTCTCAGGAAATGGCCAGATTTAAATAGATGATTTTGTGGCAAATACTATTGCGCATTTCCCTCATGTTTACTAGCTTTGTTTTTACAACTCGGACTGCAACGACTGATCAGGCTTGCTGCCTTGTGCGTCTGAAAAGCGGCAGGAGTCACTGGTGACCGCACCATAGTAGCTCTTCCATGAGGACGCGGCAATCACCTGAGCTGTAGGGTTAACTAATGGCTGTTATCACTCTAGCACGTTGAGTGTGTCACTGTGTCAACATCTGCATTTAAACCTCGGTCAGCACTGAAACCGGATGCAGGAGCTCTTAATCAATTAGTCTTACGTGCTTATACGATTACGACCGCTGATTATTGCTGAGGCCATATTAGTTATTACAGCCAACATTGCCCAGAAATCAGTTAAATTACGTGTGGCACTTTTATTGATTTTCGTAAAGGTGTGTTTGTGATCAGTGCGTTAGGTTCAGTGGTGATGATCCTGGTAAACGGAATATGGAAGAGATCGGTCGAATTGCGTCACTGTTAGTGATATTGTCGTAGGGATAGAAGCTAAAAGGGGCGTTAACTCCCAATGACTCGGGTTAGCAATGTTTATCTGTTACCTGATAGCTCATTGGTTGTAGTATGTCAGCGGGGTTATATAAAACCCGTGATGTTTGGGGACGGACAGATTAATTCGACATTCGCCTACCTCTGAGATACAGTGCACTACCAAGTTCTACTGCGTCTCAACAGGGCCACTTCGACTCGCCAACGTACGGTGAGTATGTCGGCCCACACGGGCAATAATGCCACACCGTGGCAGCTCTGCTGAGAGCAGAGCAAACCGCAGGTGAGCCGTTCTTGCTGTCTTCACTCCCTCCACGCTGGGGGGTTTATTGACTCGTGCACGCTGCGACAATGGCGTCGCCGGCATTTTCGGCCCTGCACACTTCCATTTCGTCGCTGTGACTATGCAGTGATTTACAAATGCTCGTCACATGCCTTGTCTCCTTACTGCATGGTATTTGAACGACTTCGCAGCTCGCCCCGGCGGAGTTAGATTCGTACTGTTGCATTTGGAGTCATACTTGTGTCGACGTTTGTCTCACTTTGCCAACTCGTTTATCGGGTCGAGTAAATTCCCCGCTTAAACGTCGTGTTGTCTTTGGCACTGCCTCTCACGTCTTGCTCGCGCGCGTTAATTCGCCTGCTGCTTGCTTCTCGTGCGACGACAGTAGACACACCTTGAAGTGCCTCTCACGTCTTGCTCGCGCGCGTTAATTCGCCTGCTGCTTGCTTCTCGTACGACTGCACTTCCTCCGTCTTACATGAACTTTGCTGCTGCGCCTCGACTTTTGAATTCAGCCGCATGGCGTCTACAAGCTCCGCGGCGCATGTACTAAGTTTTTCACTCTTTTTGCCATACTGAGTGCTTCATGTGTCTTCTGCTACTTGCCTTTTGTCCCGTCATGGTTGACTTTTGTCCTGTCGCGGTTGACTAATTGTCGCACTGTTCTCTTTGTCATGTGTTTCTTCTCTGTGTCGCTTTGTTTTCTTTTCGTATATGGGAGCGCATCGATTACTGTACCACGTGAGCATTCTTTCGCATTTGCGTACTTTTATGTGCTGCCGTCTTGTGCTCGTGGTACGTCGCGTTCTCCTACCGTAGCAGTCTAAGTGTTCAAAACTTGAATGCTGCGCCGGCAGAACTATGATGTGCCCTCCTAGATAGGTTCGCGTGTGTGGCTTTTCATTGTGCGGTAGGTCTAGGCCTCCTGTGCTCTTGTTTCGCCCGCGTGTTCTTCTCTGGTTGCAATGGGGGCGTGAGGGTATGTCATATTCCTGTCGTTGCTGCTTCGCTTATTCTTCCGTGAGAGGGAAGAATGAGTATTTCGCCTCGATTCGTCATTTCGATTTATAACCTTGTTTCCCTCGCGGGAGCATGTGTTTATATGTAGGAAATTATCCTCGCTGATTTTCTACTTTCCTGACTGTGACTTTCCGACGTTTTGTTATGTTTTATTTGTCTGTTTTTCATGTTGGGAGGGAATACTGTTGTCATGTGCCATGTCTCTTACGGTGTAAGACTAAGAGTGCACAGTGCCTACAACAGGACCCTTCTGTCATTGTACAGTATCCTTTCCCATTTTGCCATCTCTCTGCCATGTGAATTGTGAGCCATTCTGGTAGAGAGAGGGGGGGAGGAGCTGTTAACAAGGAGGACACCGCATGCTGACGCTTTGATGTGCTACCTGCAACTTGGAGGGAGCGGTGGCTCATGCCTTACCTTAGGCAACCGCTTATGCATGTTTCAACCTCTCCCCTGCAGATCATCCATTCATCACATCATCTATTCACCACAAGAGGCGGTATCAAGAACGCATATCATCGTTCAAGGTCCGTAACTATTTATTTACATTTATTCGTGCATGCCGGGGAGGAAGACAAGGAAACGGGGAGCACGGTCTGCAAAGCCAGCAAAGCCCATTACCAGGCG
>JAWQFJ010003336.1:45000-47500 GCA_034096865.1 Theodoxus fluviatilis | reverse complement strand
GTAGGTTGAGTACCCTACACCAGAGTGTGCTTGACGGAGACCTAACACTGGCACGTACAGCACTCAGGTGAAGGTTCTAACCACAGCAGAGTAAATCAAGACTGGACTTGCCGATCTGGGAAAAGCATTGCACAACCTCTGTTCTTCTAGTCAGTGAGGGGGCGAGTGGGTTGATGTATACCACTCATCTCATGTAGAGGTTACTTCACAAAGCTTGTGGTGTACCCATGGAGCCGATGCAAATCAACAGAAAGGTCAGAAGGGAAACAAGTTTGGTAGGAAGGAGGGAGATGGCACTCAGTGCAGGCTGTGTGCAGCTCGAGGCAGACCGCGAGACGCCGACGCGGTCCACCGCACTGTGCGGCCATCAAGCGGCCATCAGCAAGGGCAACTGCAGCGAGTTCTGGGCTGAGTGATGACTTCTAGCCATTCTGTGAATGAGGGCTGCCGGTCTGACGAATTCCTCGCTGACGTGATTTAGGGAAGTCAAGATAAGGTACACAGAGTCTGGCCAAGCTCCTCCCTGTCGCAACTGCAGCTCCGGTTGCTGTAGTGACAGTGGTGCACCTACTTGCGTTGTGGCAAGTGCGCTTATTTCTAGAAACTTTCGTGTAGATCTTGTGTCAGTTTTTTTCGGTTTGGTTGTTGTAGGTTAAGTTTCTGTAAATATAGTTTAAAATGTATTTACATGCTGTGGCTTCTTCTTCTTCTTCTTCTTCTTCTTCTTCTTCTTCTTCTTCTTCTTCTTCTTCTTCTTCTTCTTCTTCTTCTTCTTCTTCTTCTTCTTGCCTCTCCTCGTCCTCCTCCTCCTGCTCCTGCTCCTCCTGCTTCTACTCCTGCTCCTTCTGCTCCTCCTGCTCCTCCTGCTTCTGCTCCTCCTCCTCCTCCTCCTCCTCCTCCTCCTCCTCCTCCTCCTCCTCCTCCTCCTCCTCCTCCTCCTCCTTCTCCTCCTCCTCCTCCTCTTCCTCCTCTTCCTCCTCTTCCTCCTCCTCTTCCTCCTCCTCTTTCTCCTCCCCTTACTTCTTCATTTCTTCTTTCTTCTTCTTTTCTCGTTTTGCATTTGCGCACTGATGGTGTGTACCATAACTACCGTACTTAACTCCTCCACAAACCTAATCAGGTAATCCAAAAGAGAAACCTGCATAAAGTCAAACATTCCGTCATTTTCTTGAACCCATCATCAACACATCAACGCACGCTCCCTAGAGAACACTAACCCATATTCCCTACAGGATTAAAAAATTGATCTTCTACTTTCAGAGTCGGAAGCAACCATGGCCTGGATCCAAGGGACTTCTGATATGGCCAAGTATGGTTCATAGACTCCGATGGCGATAAAGAAGGTCATCATAGTGGGAGTCCCAAGCAGTCGGCCTTGACGGAATCCTCTCATGCTCCAATGACTCCTACCCCTCGTTCGGCAGCGTTTGATCTCCGGTGAGACGGCGTGGTCACGGTCAGGGAGGCAAGGATGGTTTTATGGCGAGCTGGTGCCTGGCAGGCAGATTTATGAAGCCAGAGCCACCGAGCAGGAATTTGCCTTGCCCATTGAGAGAGGGTGAAATTGTGTGGAATGGCTTGTAGAAACAAGGCAACGAGCAAGTGCAGCCCTAAAGAATGCAGTGCGAGTGAAGGAATGGCTGGAAGAAGACAGAGAGAGAGAGAGAGAGAGAGAGAGAGAGAGAGAGATGAACTCGTCGATTGGCTACTGAGTGCATGAACGGATGAGTGAATGAATGAGTCAGTGAAATAATGTGTGCATGTGTGAATAAGATAATGAGTGAGTTAGTAAATGAAAGAATGGGTGTGAGAAGCTCAGAGAGTGAGTGAGTGAGCAAGCGAGTGAAAAACTGAGGGAGCGAGTGAGTGAGTGAGCGAGTGAGTGAGTGAGCGAATGAGAAACTGAGTGTGCGAGTGAGTGAGCGAGCGAGTGAGTGAGTGAGTGCGTGAGTGAGTGAGTGAGTGAGTAAGTGAGTGAGTGAATGGGTAAGCGAACGAGAGAGTGAGTGAGTGACTCACTTCCTGACTGACCGACTAACTGACTGACGGACTGATAGACTGACTGACTGACTGATTGACAGACCGCTCGACGAACCGACAAACCGACCAACTGACAGATGGACGGAAATACACGTACGCAGGCATACTAGCAGACAGGCAGGCATGGAGACACGAAACCAATAGAAATTAGCGATTACACTTTATAGGGCCACCCGTTTTGTGCAACACAAAAATGTAGTAGCACGCCAGGGTCAGGAGGTGTCTACTTCAACACACATCTGTGCAGCTTAACGGCCAACCTCCTTTTCTGTCTAAAAGCTCGCCTACCTACGCAGAATGACTCAGGATCATGGCTACCCAGAGAATGGTGAAAGAACATTATCAAAGGGTCGAACATCTAGGGGTGGGTGAGCGAGAGAGAATTATAGGAGTGGAAGTGGGGGGGGGGGGGGGGGTGGTTGTGGTGGCTGGTGGGGATGAGGGGGAAGTTGAAAGAATA
>JAWQFJ010003336.1:25000-37500 GCA_034096865.1 Theodoxus fluviatilis | reverse complement strand
GCTGGAAAGTTCCTTGTGCACCGACAACTTTGTGCACTCGTAACGTTGCAAAACGTGTACGAAGAGCTGCGCATACATGTATATAAATGCCAATCAGTTTAATTTTTCTTATTCGTGGCATTTTTTATAAGCTTTTGTCGTTGTTTGACACAAGACGGATGAAATGGCGTGTGACCTACTTTGAAGCTTGCCCTTCTCCAGATCTTTCCTGTAAGCATGGAAATGGCGCCTGTTCTTGCAGACTTCTTCCTCACCATCTTGTTGCCGGAGTCAAAGAGTTTAGCGTCCTCCGGAGGGATTTACAGGACGCCTCAGTTCTACGCCCCTTGAGACATTGCTAATGCCTTCCACGGGCTCTTCACCTTTTAAAGAGAGGCCGGCTCGGATTTTCGAGTTGAAAGCAAACTGCTGAATATTTCCAGCGGGACTTGATCTGAGGAATGAAAGGTACGATAAGAACTCCTCGGCATCAACTTAGGGCGCAACGCTAGACACTCTTCATAAAAAATTCAGCGTAGGAGAGAGGTCATTCCAGAAAGATTTCATGACTGGTGCCTTCAAAGGAAATCTGAGGGTATTTACCTCTTGACGTGGTATGTTTTCAACCCAACTTTTCAGTTGGTGCGTTTAGTATCGACTCTATACTGGATGACCTTTAAAAAAGCACGTAACCAACGGAATAAAATGAAGAAAACTGATTAGAGACTCTATCGAAGCCTGATGTTTTAAGTTTGACACCCCCTCCAAGTTCCAGAGCACAGAATCTTCATGCTGCACATCTGATAATAAAATCTTAAGAAATATTGAGCAGTCTACATCGTCAACATTTCGTACACAGAGTCGATATTCTGTGCGGGTCAGGCAAGTTCTATCCTCAGAAGCTGAAGCTATGGTCAAGGAGGTGTCTGACCTCCTCCACAAACTCCATCTTGGGTGTACTTGAGCAGCGCCAGGTTCTATGAAACAAGCATAAGACGAATGAACGAGCAAACGATTTCGTTCAAGAAAGAGACGCCCATTTAAATCTGAGTGAGTACAAATAAGGGAGAGAAAAAAACCCTGATGGTGTAAATGCTATGTGCTCTGTAAAATAAATATGTCACCACCTACACGATACAGCATCTGTATATACTGGATACAATTATCAAGTAATAATGAAAAGCATTAGAAAGTAGTGAAGCTGCCTTCTGCGTGAGCGTAACTGGTTGGATCGCCAGACAGTGGCGTCTTCCTCGGTTTTGAAACTCAACTCTCGCTTCATTGCAACAAAGCGTTGGAGCAGAGACACTATATAGTATCTCTGGTTGGAGCTCTTCAAATAGAACCCAAGGTGAATACTTGTGATCGTAGGAGCAGTATGTTGACCGCACTGAAGTGTACATTTGATGGTGGAATAATGGTTACTTCAAATCTATGACAAGCACGAAGAGTGCCATTGTGACTGAGGCAGTTGGAGGTAGGGTTTAAGGGTGAAGAGAAGGACTGTGGCTATGCTGCTTTTTGTTGGAAAGGTTCAGGGTGAGGTCAAATGTCATATACGACTGGGAACACGAGGACGAAAAGTGCCGCTTGACTATGGCTGTTTCGGATTGTTAGAGCCGCACGAAGACGCAAGCCTACGAGCGTACGTGTTCACGCCGTGAGGACACAAGCATTCCATATGTCACTTCCAAGACATCAATGAAGAAAAATCAACTACAATCTGTTCAAAACAAAGCGCCTATCTGCTGGAGACCTTTCACCAGTGCATGAACACCGATCCAGTCTACTCTTGAGTCAGTGGTCAAGAGGGTCATCGGTCAGCGTAGGTGGCTAAAGTTCACGCCCTGGATGACCATCGCAGTGACCACGCGAGTTGCTCTTAACCCTGGCCTATCGTGCTATCGCTCGTCTCAAGCCGGCTGCAATGCCAGGTGACGGTAAACAGTTTACTTTAATCTCAGGTTGGTTGCTCGGCCGGCTATCTTGAGTCAGGATCGACCAATATCCGTCAAACTGGCCACTCGGACACAAGGCCTGGCTGTTCAGTCCCGACAGAGGCCCGGATGTTTCAAACTAGCCACTTGTGGTGGACTATAAGCCTTACTGGTTATCGCTCACACGTGGTAGGAGATAGAGAAGGTGACTGATCTCTTAAACATCATGGGCTACCGCAGTGTACATGTAGAGTTTGAGACGTGGACTCTGCATCATTAGAATAAAGTAATGATTCATCGACCCTTTTTTCCCCTTCCAAACCGAAGAGTTGGTTGAAATAAAATTGAATTGCTTCGAGGTGGGAATTTTTTCGACAGCAAATTGGGCGAAGCGAACATTGTATCCAGAGACTGTAGTACACTGCAGGTTTTAAGCACAAGTTATTCAGTTCAGCTCGTAAATCCCTGATTCAAGCAACGAAAAGAAGTCTTGCGCTTAGACATAAAAATTCCTCAGCCCATTTCATTACAATGTGGCTTTCACATGGTTTTGGTTGTCGTCAGTGCTCCAGTTATGTACATACCCCATGAAAATTCTTGCGAGTTTATCTTAAGATATTGATAGGGTCAGACATATTGACAGTTACGTAAGGAACAAATGAAATCTGTCAACTGCCCAACACAGAAACAAATGCACAAATCTATGTTGGAAGCCTGCGGGTGTGTTTTTTATAAGTCTGAAAGACCTTTTGAAAGTCCTTGCATTAACAGATACTGTTGTTACTAATTTTGAGCTTCGTGACATGCAGGAAAAAAGTATCCTTTGAAGACAACTCCCATAAGCAAATACATTGAGCTGCCCGTCATAATATATCGCGACCACTATCATCTCTCCAGACAAACAAATGCACGGTGCAGAAATCGAAGGGGGCGCATCGTTCACAGGGAGATGTTTGAAGAAGATTTAACACGGGCTCGCAACTGGGGGCAGGGCCTGTTTGCACGGCGCGCAACATCGTTTGAAGAAGTGCAAGATGACATTTAGCGTGCAGCGCCACCGAGGAACTTTCTGATCCCATCTGCCGACGAGAAAAGCGTGCCTGAGCGAGAGGGAACGAAAATAAATGACCGGTTGGTAAAGACTCAATAACTGCGTAAGGATCACTCTGGGAATTACCAACAGCGCTATTCGCGGTGTTTTTATCAGCGCCCCAGGCCTGTCTTGCCCGTGCACCGCGGGGATGCGACTTGGCAGCGCTCCTCCTGCCGCACAACGCTACTCAGAGCCCGGCATCTCCTCCTCCCGTGTCGACAGCGCGTCTGGCCGT
Organism: Theodoxus fluviatilis; assembly: GCA_034096865.1. Classification (NCBI taxonomy): domain Eukaryota; kingdom Metazoa; phylum Mollusca; class Gastropoda; order Cycloneritida; family Neritidae; genus Theodoxus; species Theodoxus fluviatilis. The sequence continues at coordinate 34,256 of JAWQFJ010003336.1, read as the reverse complement.
CCTAACGTTCTGGAGAGAGCTCTTCCTCCGCTTGTCGTCCGCCGTCATTTGCCTGCCCCGTGACTCTCAACCGTCTCCTAGAGGAAGCTTCTGACTGAGGTGATGGCAAAAGTGTTGGTAGCGTAGCGGCAGCGGTGGTGGTGGGTGAATGTCTGTGATCAGAGGGTCGATGTGGTGATGCTGGTTATAAAAATGGAGATCTTGATGGTAGTGGTGGTAATGATGGTGGAGAGATGGTAGTGAGTAATTTGAGGATCGAATCAGTGGGTGTTTTGAGGCAGGGGTGAGGAAAGAGGAGGAAGAGGTGAAAGAAGAGAAATGCGATCGGTATTGGCGATGGTAGTGGTGAGATGGACATTTGTAATCAGAGAGTCGAAGTGGTGCTCTGGTTATAATGGTTGATGATCTTAAAGGCAGCGGCGGTAAGGGTTGTGGAGAGGTAATAGTAAATAACTCGAGGATCAAACGGTGGGTGTTAGACGGCAGTGTTCAGTAAAGATGACGAAGAAGTAACAGAAGAGGTAGTGCGAATGCATAGTTCTCAGTACACCTCGGACTGGGTGAATGTCTGGTAGGCAAAGTAATTACCCGTTATGGTTTTGATGTGTGGTGGTGGAACTGAAACCAGTGAGTGAGTGGTATATTCGTTGAACATCCTGCATGAAAACTGAAATAGCATAACTGCACTAGGAAGGTATATTTGAGGTCATCGGAGATTTGGATCAGCTATGAATTCTTCGCAACAATCACAATTTGGCTCCCGCTTTTCGTCACTGGACATTGGGAGGCAAAGCTGATTCAGACTGTTGATTTTGCTTGTGCTCGACCGTTAAGATTTTGAAGACCTCGGACATTTTTTTGTAAGAAGTAGGTTATCGAATAAACTGCAGTAGATGAGTGCCTCTGCTGGACTGGCAGATTTGAACATTATCCTCATTGTCATCCCAAATATGTATCGTCGTCGTCCTCGGTGTAATCTTACAATTCCTTGTTGGAGTACCCCTTCCGGCACTGCAAGTTTCCAACTTTCCCTGAAAAGTAGACCGCTTGCAATGTGACGACAGGAGTTCACCTTCTGCCATTCGCTCTCAAGGCAATGCCAGCTGGCGACGATGATATCAATGAGGAGATAACAGCCTCTGCCTTTCTTGGCTTTGCCTGGCCTTGCTTGGTGGAGTAGTGGTGGCTACCGACTGAGGGAAGACCATGGACCAGGGACCAGAGGTGGCGACAAAGGAATGCAATGCTCTACATCTCTCCACTCCTGCCCACTCTGTCTGTTCCACGCAGCAGGGTGCAGTCAGGCCAGCAAGCTGATATGGAGACCCGCAATGTGTCGGAGACAGGGGTTGAAGTCTGGAGAGGCAAGTGAGCTACTTTGGGACGGGGACACTTATTTATTGGCACAAAAGTGGTTTACTGTGGAGAATGGCAATTGGCGCAAAGTCTGAGATGCTGTCGCTGACTGTATCAAATGCCAAGCGTGTAACTGTCGCGGCTTGTATGTGCACTGGAATATTATGGGTCCAAAGGTTAGTACATTACATTTGTTTTCTCTGTGTGTCTGCGTGGTTGTCTGTGTGCATGCTTCTGTCTGCATCTGTATGTATGTATGTATGTACACACACACACACACACACACACACACGCGCGCACACATACAGGCACATATCGTGATGGGCAGTAGGCCCTAATAAATAAACACTTGTTCTTTGTTCGTCTTTATTTTGAACTGTTCATTCCCACGCATGCACGCACTTGCAAGTAGCTGCTTGCCAAACTCCTGTGTAACCTTTCTTCACATGCTATAAATCCAAAGTCTCAAACACAGATACCGTCCACGAAAAGTCGTTCATGATGTGGCACCCAAAATTATGACCTGTGACGATATTCTAAGGTACTGAAAAACCACACAAAGTTGAAAAGATTAATGAATTTCCTTTAAATTGATACCAAATTTGGTAAGGTATCTTGAAAAATGACAAAAATAAGATGAATTAAAATGATCAATTCGGAAAAAAAAACATTTTCAAGAAAAGTGACTGTAAAGTTTGAACTAATTTAACATAATGTATGTACAACAATATAGGTAATTAACACAGTGACATACAAAAAAGGCTTTAAAATACATTTTGAGGCGAAATTAGTGAAAACTCTTACATTCTGTGATGCAGTATTGTTTTATTTATGGGAAATTGCCAAAACTCAGTTTACCTTAGGAAGACCTCAACCACAATGCGCTTTCAGCTGTATTGGGTTTCGATGAATATCATATTTGCAGCAGTCGTCAAGGCGATTCAGCTGTTTCGAGCATAAACGCCAATGTAAAAACGCAGCCAATCAGATGCCGTGGCCTGCCAGCGGAGAGGGGTTCGCACCCCTTTCCTCGGACTAGTCCACTAGTGTGGTCCATTAGTGGAAGAGATTCCTACTCCTTTCTTGCTTGAAATTTTCGTAACTGTCACCACTACGAGTGAGTGTATTCAGAATTACTCTTCATCGCCTCTGCAGAACATCAACCGCCCACGCCTTCTAATGACATCAAAAGCAGCCGACATGTTCAGTGTGACGCTGCCGATATGTGACTGTGAACAACGACATCTGACGGCGATACCTCAGCGGGAGACAATTCTCAAAGTAAGGCACTCACTGATAACAAGATGGCGAAGTGGAGCTGACCTTCATAGGGGTCCTGATGGCGACTACCCAACAACGAAACAAAGACTTAGGTATGTGAAGGTATCAGACTCGTAACACGTCACCTCGTGATACGAAGGTCAAGTGTTCGATTCCTGTCAGATCGCTGAATTTTTGCTTAAAGGTAAAACAATTCAGGCAGTAATGGTTCCTTTTGCTTGAAATAGCTCGTCTGATGTAAAAGTGATTGATTGAACCGTGAACAACTGAACCAGCAAGAGAATGCAGGGTTCTCACGGTAGGCATTCATGGAAATTCGTCTTTACGTGCACATGGGTTCTCAGTGAATTCATGTGAGCATGCATGGGAAAGTCCTTTTATTCGTCCACACTGTTGGAGTAGGTCCAACTGGTTGCTTGTCTTTGCTTCTTTTCCCTTCTTTCCGTTAGGTCGTCCTACAGCGCGTCCCTCTTTTCAACCATCCATCCTTCTTTCCGTAGATGCATCTGTCGGTTATTCTTCCTGCCTGTTCCCCGCGAATCTGCCTTCCTGCCTGTCAGCTTGCCTGCCCTCCTGCCTGTCTGGCTGTCTGCTTCTGGGACTGTTTTCACTTTTTCTGCAACTAATTGCTTGCTGCTTTCCTTCTCTCTTTCTTCTATTCCCTTCATGTCTCATTGACCGTCACACCTGCAGGACGTCTCGTTCTCAAAAGAAGTTTTTGCCCCCATCTCCACACATCAACAATGTCAACCTGTCCTCCATCCAACCCTTCCCTCATTCTTCACGCACACCGTCTCCTCTGCTCAGGATACGCTTTCCCCATCAGTGCTTCTTCTACGTCGTCTACACCCGAGAAAAAGACCTCACTGGCTTCACCCAAAGCATCCTCCTTTCCAGGTGTCTCTGGCTTTGTTGGGGGAACAATGCACCCCCCGGTGTCCCAGACTGCACCCCAAAAGGTTGGCAGTCCTGAGGGGCAACTGCCTCCTGGCCCCGTAGTCTTCATAATGAACTCGCGCCGTTTGGGCGTGTGCAGCGGTGCGAGAGAAATGAGCGGAGATTACGGGCGTTGAATACAGGCAGACGGCGAGCGGCTCCGCGGGTGGCCGGGGAAAAATCGAAGCGAAGACCAGCCATGCAGGACGGGGCTGGCGTGGAGAGCACGTGTGAGTGAGGGAGGAGGGTGCAGAGAGAGCCACGGCCGGCGTGCACTTGCTCCTCGATGACTTCCGTCCTCGCCCATGATTGCTGAGCTGCCTGGCACTGTGATGGCATCGGTCTTGCGTTGTTGCTGTCGGGCTGCGGCAGCGTGTCGTGAGTTCGGCTTCTCTCCATGCTGAGGAAGCGAGCTTCCAGTTCTGGAAGACTGCTTGCTGAAGAGAGCATCCAGCTGTTGCAGCACACTGAAACGTGATGTGACTGATTTCTAATCAGCCATTGCGACAGTGATGGATTCCTACGATGCTTGTTATTCAAACTTTAATGTCATCGTGTTCAACAGCTTGGTGTCGTAAACCAGAATAGTGTCGCCCTTTGAGGGCTTGTTTCCTATAGCGACAAACAGGTTGATTCGCAGTACTTGTGCCTTGCGCTCTGCTCCAGTGAAAAATCTCTGTCTGTGTGTCTGTCTGTGTGTCTGTCTGTGTGTCTGTGTGTGTGTCTGTGTGTGTGTCTGTCTGTGTGTCTGTCTGTGCGTCTGTCTGTTTTTCTGTATGTGTGTCTATGTGTCTGTCTGTGTGTCTGTCTGTGTGTCTGTCTGTGTGTCTGTCTGTGTGTCTGTCTGTTTGTCTGTCTGTGTGTCTGTGTGTCTTTCTGTGTGTCTGTGTGTCTGTCTGTGTGTCTGTCTGTGTGTCTGTCTGTGTGTCTGTCTGTGTGTCTGTCTGTGTGTCTGTCTGTGTCTCTGTCTGTGTGTCTGTCTGTGTGTCTGTCTATGTGTCTGTGTGTCTGTCTGTCTGTGTGTCTGTCTGTGTATCTGTCTGTGTGTCTGTCTGTCTGTCTGTCTGTGTGTCTGTGTGTCTGGCTGTGTCTGTCTGTCTGTCTGTCTGTTTGTCTGTCTGTTTGTCTGTCTGTTTGTCTGTCTGTGTGTCTGTCTGTTTGTCTGTCTGTCTGTGTGTCTGTCTGTGTGTCTGTCTGTGTGTCTGTCTGTGTGTCTGTCTGTCTGTGTGTCTGTCTGTCTGTGTGTATGCCTGTCTGTCTGTCTGTGTGTATGAGTGTCTGTCTGCCTGTCTGTGCGTCTGTCTGTCTGTGTGTTTGTCTGTCTGTCTGTCTGTCTGTGTGTCTGTCTGTCTGTGCGTCTGTCTGTGTGTCTGTCTGTGTGTCTGTGTGTCTGTCTGTGGGTCTGTGTGCGTGTCTGTCTGTCTGTCTGTGTGTCTGTACTGTGTGTTTGTGTTTGTTTGTGTGTCTGTCTGTGCGTCTTTCAGTGTGTCAGTCTGTGCGTCTGTCTGTCTATGTGTGTGTGTGTGTATGTCTGTGTGTCTCTCTGGCTTGTCTCTCTGTCTGTCTGTCTGTCTGCGTGTCTGTCTGTGTGTCTGTCTGTCTGTCTGTCTGTGTGTCTGTGTGTCTGCGTGTCTGTCTGTCTGTCTGTCTGTCTGTCTGTCTGTCTGTGTGTCTGTGTGTCTGTCTGTCTGTCTGTCTGTCTGTCTGTCTGTCTGTCTGTCTGTCTGTGTGTCTGTGTGTCTGTCTGTCTGTCTGTCTGTCTGTGTGTGTGTCTGTGTGTCTGTCTGTGTGTCTGTCTATGTGTCTGTGTGTCTCTCCGTCCGTCTGTCTGTCTGTCCGTCTGTCTGTCTGTCTGTCTTTCTGTCTGTCTGTCTGTCAGTCTGTCTTTCTGTCTGTCTGTCTGTCTGTCTGTCTGTCTGTCTGTCTGTCTGTCTGTCTGTCTGTCTGTCTGTCTGTCTGTCTGTCTGTCTGTCTGTCTGTCTGTCTGTCTGTCTGTCTGTCTGTCTGTCTGTCTGTCTGTCTGTCTGTCTCTGTCTCTGTCTCCCTCTGTGTTGGGTTTGATATAGATACATGTGTGCGTGCGTATTGCGTTTCTGGCACCTAGGTCTATTTTGTGTATGCGTGCATGCGTGCGTGCGTGCGTGTGTGAATGTGTGTGTGTGAGTGAGAGAGAGAAAGAGAGAGACAGAGAGAGAAAGACAAAGAGAGAGAGAGACAAAGAGAGAGAAAGACACAGACAGAGAGAGAGAGAGAGAGAGAGAGGAGGGATGGTGGTGGTTTCAAAGCTAGAAACAGTGCATGCTTGAGAAGTGGTCTGCACTATTGTCACAAATCAAATCTGTGTCCACCGAAGCACATGCTGGGGTCAGTCAGGAGTGTGGTCGTGGAGGACAGGGCGGGCTGGTGAAGGAGGGAGGCTGTCGAGAGAGGGGGGACTGATGGAGGGGGAGGGGGCGCGGAGATCTAAAGGGGCTGGTGGGGGAGGAGGTTGGTGGGTAAGGGGGGCTGGTGGAGGAAGAGAAAGCCAAGATTGGAAGAAAGGGGAAGTGTAGTGACAAACAAAATACTTGACATCTTAATTCATTAATAACCTGCCGGAAGAGTTTTCCGGAACCTCTAATTCCTCCAAGACAGAGGCCTTTCGGTGCCACGTCCACCAAAATTCAATCCCAAGCCAATGATAGCCTGCGCGTGGTTGATCATATTGATGTATGCAATGGTAAATTAGCAAAAGGCGCCCAGGCTGTCAACAAGACCTTTGCATGCAAATGTTTTCTTTCTCTTCGCTTAATAAAAAGGTCGTACGTCGTTGACTTTCTTGCACTGCATTTGACCGCAGCATACAATGGGATGCGAAAGAGACTCGGGTACTCACATCAGTATACAGTTTGCAGCCACTGGGAATACGCATGTTTTGGTTGAATGAATGAATGAATAAATGAACGAATTGACGAATAGATTAATAAACGAATGAATGGATGAATGAATGGATGGATGGATGCATGACAATAGAAAAAAATGAATGATCGAATTAATGAATGAATGAAACAACGAATGAATGAACGATGGATGAGAGAAAGAAAGAAAAAAATGAAAATGAATGAATGAATGAACAAACGAACGAACGAATGAATGAATGAATGAATGAATGAATGAATGAATGAATGAATGAATGAATGAACGAATGAATGACTGGAGTTTTACGGCCTCTCAGCCATTTTAGGCCGTGTAAGGCCATCGATCACGAAATCACTGAAGCTAGTCAGCATACGCGCAAGTCGCCAGGATGGCCCTAGTCATTCACCTTTTACAAATCGGCGGTGGGCCTATTTTTAGCCCTGACCAACAGGAGAATCTTTTAGAACGATAACGGCGATCGTTCTCTGTGCCATGTGCGCTTAGTACATTCGATCACGGTGACTTTCCTCTTGAATTCAATTAGCGATTCTGAAGAGGTTCGACCTTGAGGGAGATGCGGAAAGGGTAGGCTTTACGTCTGTCTGACAACGTAATTGCTCGTAATTTTTCCAATACACTGCAGTAAACGGTTTCGCGGTGAGTAGTTGAACAGTAGGCTACTCAACCGTGTAATCGCCATAGAATATGGAATGCTCCATCTTCGTCGAAGCAAAGCGTTTCTTTCTTCTGATTCATTGAGGCCAAGCTGCGAGTGTTGGCCAAAGCTCTCCTCAAAGCGATGAAAGCAATGCATGGATGTTTAATGAGGCATCACATCGTCCAGCTCGAAATACGCCTTCTCCGTTTGAATTTCGCTTCGAGTCATACGAGTATTACAAATGGGTTTCCCCGCAGGATAAAAAAAATTCCTATCGAGGAAACATGAACGTATTCGCAAAGTGCCACCATGAACTCCGACAGGACAGGACGAACGATCGGATGCAGTCGTGAAAACCACTGTCTTCCAACGCAAGCGATTTGTATCGCATTCTGCCTACAATAATTACAGAAGCATGGCAATATGTCGGAACATGGTTGTTTGTCCTGAGAGGTTTGTGACATTGTCCCATTTTACTGCCATCAAGCAGAACATATTTTGGTGGTTTGTCTTCATAAACAAGGTTGATTGACTCTTTGCAGTTTGGGGGTACGAAGAGCCTCTCCGTGTCTCCTCCCGCCATTTGTAAATGGCAAATGGCCCGGAAAATCGAAAGACTCGCTCTTATTCTAACCATCGCTAGTGATTTTCGTGGCAAATAACCCTTCTTAGCCTACAAAGGCTGAAAGGCCGTAAAACGTCATTAATCGTTATCACCACCACCATCATCATAATCATCATCACCACCACCACCACCACCACCACCACCACCACTTAAGCCAGCACCTCCACCACCACCACCACCACCACCACCACCACCACCACCACACCCACCACCACCACCACACCCACCGCTACCGCCACCACTGCCACCATCACCACCATCATCATAATCATCGTCATCATTATCAGGACATGCTGCGAGAAGATGAATTTCATTTCAGTAGTATACAGACAAGCTAAACAGACATGCACGTCAGGACGTTCGGTAGTAAAGTAATGTTGCAAACAGGCAAGGAGGGAGCGAGTAAGCGATCGTGTGTGTGTGTGTGTGTGTGTGTGTGTGTGTGTGTGTGTGTGTGTGTGAGAGAGAGAGAGAGAGAGAGAGAGAGAGAGAGAGAGACAGAGAGACAGAGAGAGACAGAGAGACACAGAGAGAGACAGAGAGAAAGACACGGAGAGAGAGAGATAGAGAGACTCAGAGAGACACACAGAGAGACAGAGAGACAGAGAGAGAGAGAGAGAGAGAGAGAGAGAGAGAGAGAGAGAGAGGCAGGCAGGCAGGCAGGCAGGCTTGCAGGTAGGCAAGCAGGCAGGCAGGCAGAGAGTAAAATGGGAGATGAAGAGATACTCGTTAGGAATGGATGGCGTTAGGGTGGAAAGTTGGTAGGGAATGGTAGAGGTAAATATGGGCACACTGGTCTTCGATAAAGACTATCAGATCATTCTCTGAACCAGAGCCACAAACAACGTCATCGACAACAAATTAACCGACTTTTCTGGGGCACGCTGCACTGGGCACACGTGCAGTGCATGCTGCAGCCTGCACGAACAGCTCGAGGCGAGGGCACGGCAAAGGCGTGCATGCAGACAGCAGCTGACAGTGTTGGGCAGTTGGCGGCTAGCTGCTCCCACCTGGTATTGAGCGGACTGCCTCGGCTTCCTCGGGGATTATCCGTCAGCAGGGAGCGTTCGATACTGCCAACAATCCACGAGGACCACGTCAGCGAGAAGTAGGAATCGATGCAGGTGTAGATACACTCTTTTCTGGTCAGGAATAGACGCACGGCTCGGCACCGATGACGCAGGGCGTGAGTGTGGCAGGCCGTCATTATGTTCTCGGAGCAAGTGTAATGGATACATCGTGCCCAGGGCTACTTCCATGTAGGGAAGGCGTGTTCGATCCGAGGCAAACTGTCAAGCAAAGAAGAAGAAGAAAAAAGAAGACTTTTATTGAAGTATTTGTGGAGTGTTGCCGAAATGGACCGGGATGCACACGTTCTGCATGAATGGATCTGTCAGTGACTGACAGGAAAGTGACACAATCGATGGAATACCAAAACATTATTACAAAAAGAGACCAGCCAACGATGTTCTTCTTTTCGAGTCATGTTGCAAGCACTCTGC
>JAWQFJ010003336.1:17500-20000 GCA_034096865.1 Theodoxus fluviatilis | reverse complement strand
CATGGGCTGCTCTGTGAAATAGTTCTGAATTCTTTGAAGATTCTGGCTGGATGATTTCCATCCGGAAGAGTCCGTTTTCGTTAGGGAAAAGTTTTGACTGATGTAATTAAGCGTATTATTCCTTGGAATTCGGTCCATTCTGTCTTCCGTGTTTTCTCCACCAACCCTGAGTAATCTCATTCATTTGTCAAAGTACGAGCCGGAAAAAAAATTAGTTCTTCGGATGACCAGAACGGAAACGTCAAAATGCGGAAATAGCAAGCTGGCGTTTCCTCTCATTCTTTGTTTCTCAAACGCCATTACGGATCAAGTGCATGCTGTGGCCTCCTTTTCCTGAAAGCACATGCCAAAATGACAAACTGACAAATGCTTCCTTAGTGTAATAGGGCATGCATATCGTGATTGACGTCATTTGTTGAGTGCCTTCTGGCAAAATTCTGCTCTTCATAAGATCTTGCCAGAGGAAATGTCCAGTGAGGGCTAGGTTTGGATTTGTCTGTCTGACTGCGAAATGAGTGTGGAGATGCTTGTTGAGGTTGGAAATGGCATTTGGAGACCAGCTTGGTGTTGCACGTGAGTTGTTTGCGCTTCATTTCCCACAGCATTTTGAACGCACGGTTTGATCTGAATGTCATGACTCTGTCCCGATGCCCAACGGGAGCACTTTGGCCATTTGGGACCCCTATCTGAGCTACTGAAGCGGGCCCCGAAATTCCACAATACAATACAACACAATACAACACAATACAACACAACACAATACAATACAACACAACATAATACAATACAACACTATACAATACAACACAATACAATAAACACAATACAACACATCACAACACAATACAACACAATACAGTACAATACAATACATCTGTATTACTGCTGTGGCAGAATTTGATGTGTCCACCACATACATACAAAAAATGACGCGAAGAACAATACATGATATTTATATTACACATTAATACACTGTTATTGACAAGAGTTAAAAGAAAAAATAAGTACAATCATAAATTTGTCTGAACAGTGTAGCATATTTACAAGAATAAAAAGTTAAAAACATTTAGTTCCACATCAAGTCATGTACATGAACATGATCATCAAGCACGGATCAGAGAAAGAGGCCATAATAATAAGACAAGATACACTATGCCTTTCTGAAACTTCAAAGAAAAGAAAGCCTAAACAAAGGAAGATAAAAAGAGTAACCGAGGAAACAGAATTCTAAAAGAAAAAAATAATACTGCCTCTTGTTGGAAAGTCTGATGGCTTCAGGAATAAAAGAGCGATTGAATCGCTCCGTGCGGCGCTTTGGAAGTTACATCCTGGTCCCTGATGGTCGCAGCTGAACCATTTGTGGAGAGGATGGGAAGGATCTCGGCTGACTGCCTCCATTTTGTTCCTAGAGGTTCCAGCTGATGAGAGGGCGTGTAACGACCCAAAGTATGAACCGACCCTAAGTATGAACCGGAAATCGTCGCAGAGTTATCTGCCCGGCTCTCTCTTTATGCGATTTACCGCTCCTGCACCTATTCTTCGCATGGAATATATCCCGACAAACGACGCATTAGTTGCTTTACGAGTTTTTGTGTTTTGGGTGCATTTGTGTCGTTTAACACATAATGTAGCGTTCAAAAAAGTTTTTCCCCGTGAAAAGCCGTCTCCCCTGCCGGAAATAATATGGGAGTCACCTCCCTGTAGTCTATTTGTAGTCTGGTTTTATAAAACGCGACCGTTGACTGACTTGGCACGCCCGGGGAGTTATGCTAAGATCCGGCCGCGTCAATATATGTGCGTTTTGTGACAAACGTCTTGCTCGGCGGTACTGTACTCCATGCACCTTAACGGTGCGCGTGATTCGGGTGTAATCTTAAGCTAAACGACGTTCCGAATGTTTCCGACTTCGACCATTTCAGCAGCGCCAATAAACGTCGTTTAGCTTAAGATTACACCCGAATCACGCGCACCGTTAAGGTGCATGGAGTACAGTACCGCCGAGCAAGACGTTTGTCACAAAACGCACATATATTGACGCGGCCGGATCTTAGCATAACTCCCCGGGCGTGCCAAGTCAGTCAACGGTCGCGTTTTATAAAACCAGACTACAAATAGACTACAGGGAGGTGACTCCCATATTATTTCCGGCAGGGGAGACGGCTTTTCACGGGGAAAAACTTTTTTGAACGCTACATTATGTGTTAAACGACACAAATGCACCCAAAACACAAAAACTCGTAAAGCAACTAATGCGTCGTTTGTCGGGATATATTCCATGCGAAGAATAGGTGCAGGAGCGGTAAATCGCATAAAGAGAGAGCCGGGCAGATAACTCTGCGACGATTTCCGGTTCATACTTAGGGTCGGTTCATACTTTGGGTCGTTACAGGGCGTCGCGCGGCTCTGACCGGATGTTTTTCTTGCCATGCAGTGGCAGATCGCCGCGTAGGATGAGTCTTGTATTAGCGAAGGGTATTCTGACGTGTTTGGGGTTGGGGGT
>JAWQFJ010003336.1:0-10000 GCA_034096865.1 Theodoxus fluviatilis | reverse complement strand
CTCTCTCTCATAGTATTCCACGCTTTCATCTGACGATTAGACAGTGGAACGGTTAAGTGTTTATCCTACATTGTCCATTCTTCACATATGCTTTCTTCAGGCCACCCCTGGGTGAACTATTCGAGGGGTTCGTGCTGATTGGGGGTGCGGGAGTAGGGGAGGGAGTGTACATCAAGAGGCTTTGGCCTACATGTGTGTTACTTGTTTTTAACATTTGGATGTTTGCAAAATTGTTTTTGTGTATATGTCATTGTAGTTACGTCAAGTTCCATATTTGAATTTTGCTTCTCTGGTGCAACATCTACCCATTTTAGTATGTTTAAGAAATTGTACATGTATAATTCTTGCGATAATTAGACTGGCACTCTCTCCTCTCTACAGCGCTACTAGTTGTGAGATACTACTCTGCTGTGAAGACACGCTACATGTACCCACATCAGAGTCCCTCCTTTAGCACGTGCCATACCCCGCTTGCCACCCTGCAGGAGTTTACACTCAGTTATTGTGTGTTTAACTCTATTACACTGTTTTCAACATCCCCTTTTGTGACCCCCGCCCACGTTCCCCCACATCACCCCCCTGTCCACCACAGCAGTACTAGACCTGCACACAGCACTTGACACATGTGTCTCATCTGATCATCTCTCTACTTTTTACCACACCTGTCACTACCATTCAACGTTTTTACTATTTATGCTTGTGACTGTCTATGTATTAATAGTCTTACGCACCATTGTTTCAGTGTGTATTTTTATTTTGTACCACACTACGTATGTAGTGTGTGTATTTTTGTTGCTAGACAGAGAGCGATTATTGTTTTTACGTTTGCCATATCAGCGATTGATTTTGAGATGTAGAACATAACTTTGTTTCTCTGTAGACACCCATGGTCTGAGCGTAGCAACTCGGTGGGGGGTGTGTTTGTTGTAGATGACGCACAGTGGCACGGGAGCGAGAGAGGTTGGTATAGAGATAGAGAGCGAGCAGCCTCTGATGAGATGTCGACACGTTCTTGTGGTAGTCACACGCACGAAAGGACCATGAGAGACTCAGAGGATGATGTGTGGACAATCGAGCTCGAGACACTGTATGTAGTGAGTGGGTACGAGTGCACAGATCCTGTATAGTCGTGCGACAACACCCACCGAACTCATTATTATCACGTGGCTTTACTCTCACGACATTATTTTGAGTTGAATAACAATACACATACTATAAATGTGGTTACGTATTCATTGTCGTGCCCACACCACACAGTAGCCGGTGTGTCCAACAAGTGCAATAAATATTATGCGCACACACACACGAGCGATGACAGCTGTACAAATGACTGTATCCGAGAGACAGCAATCAAATCAACACGACACATGAAGACGCACTGCACACATCATGAGTATTACCAATCAGCAGAAAGTATCCGAGCTGTTCGAGCTCATTACCACACCGCTTCTTCGCCGATTCGAGATGAGAGCAGTCTTCGTGGACCTGTCCAACCTATCTCTCACTGCTTTACTTGTACCATGTGACTACGACTTCCAGTACAGTATCGCTAGGAGACATGGGTCTTCAGTAATGCATGATCCAATTGTTCTCCTGATACTGTGCTGATTTGCTTCATCGCAATCTCGTATGACCTGTATGCATTCTCATATTGCAGCAGTGGCTCGACTAGTCAGTCACTCATGCTAAGTATGTTTTTCAGATGACGCAGTGTCACATGTGCACGGGTCTGCAATGTCATCACGTAATCTAAGAAGTATTCTAGATGCGAGTGGCATGCAGTGCAGCGATCGTCAGCACTGCATCTATTCACGGAGCCGCAGACAGAGTGAATCTGTTCAGAATGGCCATGGTCAGCTGGATGCCATATATCTCGTGATCTTCGAATGTACAGAACTGCTGCCTTGAATAGTATGCTGTCAGCTCGTGTAGTATTCGTGCATTCACACTGCTGTAGCCAGATAGCTCTAGGTTATTGGAGCCTTCTGCATCATTGTGTACGCTATACCTGGATCCCAGGTATGATGACATGCGTTGTTGCCACAGCTTCGTCAGTATTTCACACGCGACAGCACCTCTATCGATCTAGATTCTCCAGTTGATGATATGGCACAAGTCGTTGCATTGTTCGTCAGCTATATCAAACAGTTTGTCCTTCTCGTGCTGCACTGATCCTTGATATACTCAGTTGAAGTCACGAGCATAAGATGCTGTGTACAGTACTGACATGTCCACCAGGTGTTGTCTATCTCGGCGCACTGCCGTTATCATCAGCCGCATGCAACATACACATTGATGTCCCTGAGAGAGTTACTTAGTACCAGGCCGTTTGTATGACACAAGCAGCAGATAAACATAGTGCAACGCGCTGAACACAGAGATGCCTAAAAATACCAGAGCTTAACTGTAACCGATATAGAATGTCGCTCGGTCATCTGTCGCTCCGACAAACCCCCCCCCCCCACACACCTCAACACACCATCTCTACCCCTCTGCCCAACCTGTCCTCTATATTCTCCACCCCCGAGTGTTTGTACACACTACCCCCACTCACACAACAACACTATCCAGTCCCCCCTGTACACACCACAATTGCACTACTTTCGTTCAGCCACCCACGCGCCCCACTATTGGTTACACCGATATCCCTACACACGCCCCTCCCACTACACGTATCTCACACCTCATTACTCGTGCCCCCCTCTCTACCCGTATAACCCTTTTTGTGCCCCACCCACAACATTACTTTTAGTTCCGTCTATTTTACGCTCCCAAGGGAAAATAAATAATCCAAAACACCAGCAGCACAAGTAAAATATTGGTCAGCCTTCTAGTATAAACATAAAACAGTATCGGTCAGCCTTCTACTAATATAAACATAAAATACGCAGGTCAGCCCTTGACAAGTACAAACTATCGACCCGAATAAAAGGGGTTGCACCAACCTTCCACCTCTGCCCGCGCTCTGCCTCTCTCTCTCTCTCTCTCTCTCTCTCTGCTCTTCGTCGTCTTCTCTCTTCTCTTCGTCTTCTTCTTCGTCTCTTCGTCTGCTTCTCTCTTCTCTTCGTCTTCTTCACTTCGTCTGCTTCTCTCTTCTCTTCGTCTTCTTCTTCGTCTCTCAGCAGGCGGACCGTGCTCGGTCTTCTCTCTTCTCCATACTCGGACTGACGGCAGACTGACGGCAGACTGACGGCTGACCGACCTCTCACCTCTCCTCTCAGTAGGCAGACTCTAGGCAGACTTCACCAACGCTGCTCTCTCCTCTCAGTAGGCAGACTGACCTCTTCTTGTCTCCTCCTTTCTCCGTAGACAGACTGTCGGCAGAATACTCTCTTTTTCTCTTCTCTCCTTACTTCACCGTAGGCAGGTTGACCTCTCCTCTCTCCTTCCAGCGGGCAGACTAACGGCTGACTCTTTTCCTCGCAAACATAGCTATCATCTCATAATCAACTCACAAACTCATCGCTATTAAGATCTCGGAGCAATCATCGCTCACCACCCTCGGGTCAGAACTCAATTCCTACTCACTCCACCCTCACATTGCAAATCCCACCTAGCCCTCGGATTACCAACCAGCAGGAAACCAAGTCCATCTCAAGTAAGACACCTCCGAAACACAGTTCCCCATTACAATGCTCGACAAGACTAGTCAACTCCTCTTCACTTCCTGCTAATCCATCAATGTCATCAGCAAAACGTAAGTTGGTGATCTTTTTGCCACAGATGCTGATTGATCCTTCGTGGTCTGCTAGGGCATCAGTCATTATCCTTTCGAGGAAGAGGCTGAAGAGTGTGGGGGAAAGTAGGCAGCCCTGTCTGACTCCGTCCATTGTCCTGAACCATTCGCCTGTGGTACCATTGAACATGACTGCGCTGGTCGCTATGTGAGACCCACCATCATCGCCAGCCTTTCGGTGTCTCCTCTGTTCCTGTCTCTGCAAGTCTGAGAGGCATGCAGAGCCGCTTCCACAGACAGACGCACGCCTCAAACCATTCGTGTACCTAGGAACAGTCACCAAGTCGTGTTTCCAAACGTTAAAAGAGGGAATGAAAGCAAAATAGCTTTAATCATTCTTTATATCTTTTTAAAAGTTCACAAATGAGGGGTAAATATAACGTCCTATTTTTGCTCAAGTACATGAGGATTCGTTTTGGGCACGTTCACACCCGGTCGCCACTGCACAGCTCCTAGTACCCGGATGACCTCAGTGGGAGCGCCTGCCAGTCGCGGAGAGGCGAGCGTCTTCATAACCACTGGCCTAATGACTGGATATTTCATGCTGCACGTTCCTAAAATTGACTGCTACCCTTCCTACAAAGATAATCTCAATTCGGTAATATTTCCGATAAGTGTGATGTAACGATATGTAACTTAGCAAAGGGCTCATCAGACCATTGTGGCGTATAGTTGGCAGCAATTTTTTTTAAATAAAGGAATCGTCAGCCACACTGGTGACAATTTCCCAGATACTCTCTTGCGCCGGACACCGCACGGACACTGCACGGACACTGCACGGACACGGGTTTGTTCGTCTGCTCTGCCGTTACGCTGTCTGTGCCTTTTGTTCACAAAATTGACGGCGACGTCCTCATCTGTGAATGTATCGTTGCAATCGCTATCTGTTGAAAAGAGGGAATGATGAAATAGGTTTTGCTTGGAACCAGAGTTTACTCCAGACGCAAACAAACTGCACATTTCTCGCTACGCAAATGTCAGACACACGTCTGGCGAAGTTGTGTGCGTGCAGGTCAGGGCAAGTGGCCCCCAGCCGTCACGTGACATGGGCTGCGGCTGGCTGCCCATCACGCATCATGTTACTTTGTTCATCCTCCTGGAAGCATTGCCTCTCAGAAAATCTGAGCTTGCTGGCAGTTGCAGGGGTCATTCGCAGTCTCTCTCTCTCTCTCTCTCTCTCTCTCTCTCTCTCTCTCTCTCTCTCTCTCTCTCTCTCTCTCTCTCTCTCTTCTCTGTCTCGCTCTTCCTCTCTCCTCTCATGTCTCTCTCTCTTCTCTCTCTCATCTCTCTCTCGTCTCTCTCTTGTCTCTCGCTTTCTTCTCTTCATCGCTCTCTCCTCTCTCTGTCTCTCTCCTCGCTCATCTCTCTCTTCACTCTCCTGCCCTCTCTCTCTCTCTCTCTCTTCCTCTCTCTCTCTTCCTCTCTCTATCTCTCTCTCTCTCTCTCCCCTCTCTTCCTCTCTTCCTCTCTCTCTCTCTCTCTCTCTCTCTCTCTCTCTCTCTCTCTCCTCTCTCTCTCTCTCCCACCCCCCTCTCTCCCACCCCCCTCTCTCTCTCCCCCCTCTCTCTCCCCCTTCTCTTTCCCTGTCTCTGTTACGGTCTCTGTCTCAGTCTCACTCTGTCGGTGACTCTCTTTGTGCGTGTGTGTCTCTTTGCCTCAGTCTCTCAGTCTCTCCTTGTCTCTCTCTGTCTGTCTCTCTCTCTCTCTCTTTCTCTCTCTCACTCTCTCTCTCTCTCTCTCACTCTCTGTGTCTATTTCTGTCTGTCTCTGTCTGTCTCAATCTGTCTGTCTGTCTGTCTGTCTGTCTGTCTGTCTGTCTGTCTGTCTGTCTGTCTGTCTGTCTGTCTGTCTGTCTGTCTGTCTGTCTGTCTGTCTGTCTGTCTGTCTGTCTGTCTGTCTGTCTCTCTCTCTCTCTCTCTCTCTCTCTCTCTCTCTCTCTCTCTCTCTCTCAAAAATAAAAACAAAACCCCACAACACACAAAAAAGATAGAAGTGTCTCAAATTTTTTTTTTACAGGTACGTAATAGGCAGTTTTTCCAATAATAGTGCACTGAAACAGCTATACCATTGTATATTTGCCTGAATGAATTAATAGTATATTTGCCTGAATGAATTATTTGTATATTTGCCTGCATGAAGGTGATTCCTAAAAAAAACTATAGCGTTGCAACATGGGAGGACCACATTCAACGTATAAATGCAATGAGCCAATGGCCTAAATAAAGTTCAGTTCTGTACAGTTCAGTTTTCTCTCTCTCGTCGAGGACGGACGTATGGGTTAGAGCTCCGGACAGTGTGATTCGTTTATAGGGATAATCTGCTTTGAGTCAATGTTGACCCGTGTGTCAGTCGACATGAGGCTCTAAAAGAGAGACAGTGAGTGAACTGAATATTTATTTTGCGTGTTTTGTGGGGATTTGGTAACTTGTTGTGGTTCACGCAACTTCAACTTGACTTTGAGCTGAGCTGTGTTCACGGCGAGCACCCCCGTAATGGGGAACGATACGTCCTCGTATCGGGCTCGCATTGGCCTGTTCTACTGTGCATCGCATCGGAAACGAAAATACAAAGCAGACCGTCGTCGCTACACCGAAGGCAAGTTCGAACTTCATTTGGATGCCTCGATTGTTCTGATGTTCTACTTGTATGTGCAGCGCGTTACTCTCAGTGATTTTCTGTCATTGAACGCGCGTCGCGCAGGCCAAGGTAGGCTGCCGCGTGCCTATGCAAAATTCTGTCTGATGGGAGTCTCTCTGTACGCGTCACTGCTCTTCGCCTGTATAGTGAAACCGTGCCATACCCCCTGTGTCAGCTATGACTTTTCCCAACATTTGCTCCGGAGCGGTGACATATCCGAAAATCCGGGGCCAGAAACTACTCAGGAAACACAGACAGACAAGGAATTGTATAGCTGTGACGTTGCTGATAGGCTAGAATCTCTCAGTATGCAAATGGTGCAGGGCAACGACAGACTATCCAACATGATTTGTGACCGATTTGACAGTCTGCAAAACGAAATCGCCCACACCAAGTCATTTATGAAGTGGCTGGGAGATCAGCAAGAGCAACTGCAGGTCGCTTTACAGGAAACAGAAAGGAAAGCCCAGGCTCAGTATCAGCACCTGATCGGGTGGAGCGAGACTCTACAGGCCGAACAGATGGAGATAAAGGAAAGGCTGGGTCATGTGACTAGTGTTTGCATGGATGGTTTGAGTGAGGCGGAGACACATCGAGAGAATCTTGAGCAGCAGATCATCAAGAACAATGTTAGGCTATTTGGGGTTCCAGAACAGGATAGGGAAACCTATTGGGACTGCCTCCATACTGTAGTGAGCCTATTGAAAGACACTGTTCCCGATGTAGACTGGCACGAGCGAGACGTCGTGCGTGTGCAGAGATTGGGCACACGAGACAGTCATCAGAGGTACCCTCGACCAATCCTCGTGTCTCTGGCTACGTGGTCAGACAAATTGGCACTCCTGCAGAAAGGCAGAGATAACCTCAGGTCCAAGGGAGTCAAAATTTCAGCAGAACTCACAAATAGACAGATGGGTGTGCTTCGCGATCTCAAGAGACAGGGCAAAGTGTGTTATTTCCGTGGCAATCAACTGTGCTATAGAGATAGCAAACCGCACGCCTCAACTACATCTTCACGAGCACATGCTGGAGCCGAGAGTATGCACTCCGGGCACGGTAGCTACACATCTACTGACTACAGCGATGCACAGTACGGGGAATTGGGAGGACATCATCAACCCACAACAAGATCTAGGGTGCAAAGAAACTCCTCCACTAAACGCACTGACCAGTCAGGTTTTATCTCCCTCGTTTCCCATTCGTTAGGTCGGACATCCGGGTAACGAGTGACGTCACGGTTGTAGTAACCCGCCGCCATCTTAGCTTGGGCTAGTAAACAAGCAGAGAAGATGCCTAAGAGTTGCTGCGTTCCTGGTTGTACGGCTCATAAATCTGCAGGTTATCCAGATAGAAAATTCTATATTCTTCCACAAGCTACCAGAAGGAGAACAAAATGGCTTACTGCGATCAACAGGGCCCATAAGAACGTGGATGGAAGTGTGGACAAGGGAAAGCTGTGGTCGCCGAAGACAAGCCACGTGTACGTGTGCTCGGCTCATTTCGTGTCTGGTGAGTAACTCTTGTTACAGAAATGTTCAACCCGGCCGTGCATTACGACTTTTGAGTTCATTATCTAGGAGCTTTGGAGTAGTGAACTGATCATATCATAACTTGAACTCGTCGGCAAAACTTGAGTGACAGTACAATGACTGAGTTTGTGGGTCGCTAGAGTAGTATCGACAACGCAAACAAAATAATGGTCTGGTTTATTTTTGAATGTATAACTCTTTTTCATGTTTAATTTCGTTTTGTGAGTCAATGGACAGCTGAAAAAACAAGGAAATTTGTGAAAATAGGGTCACACTAGTTGCAGATAAAATTATATTCTTTTACTTTGTTGTTCAAAGTGATCCACGATATTTTATTGTCAACAAAAATCATGTTTTTCCCCAGGAGAGAAAGTTAACGACGAGTGTCATCCTGACTATGTCCCATCGATATTTCCAAGCAGAAAGGATGCAAGCGGAATTGATGCCAAGCTGGATCGATATGACAGACTTGTGAAAAGAGGTGAGCCATGTAACATCAAGTGATGTAAAAGTAAAGAATATCCTCCAGGTCCTGATACTGATTGAACATGCAATTACTAAATTATGTGTGTGATTGACGTAAGATCACAAAAAAACAATAAGAGAAATATTATTATACAGTACTTTTCATGTAATTAATTTATTGACTACTGGTAACATTGAAGAAATTAAAGTTATTTCACTTTTTTTATTGCCAAAACAATATAACTATTGAAGACATGAAGTGTTATCAATTTTGTACATATTGCCAAGAGTAGAGGACACATAGTTCCTTAATGTTACCAGTTGAAAGATCAGAATGTGATGCTAAAGTGAAAGTAAAGTATGGGTAAATTATTCTACTGTCTGGAAAAAGTACAATTGGCTGGTCTAAATACAGATATTTTGCGTCATCAATAATATGAAAGCTTATTTTAAATAATAGTTTCACGATTCTGACTGCTAATCAGATGGGTTTTATTTCTTTTGTTTTAAGTTAATAGAAAGCCATCTCCGAGGAAAAAGTTGTACAGCAGACAAGTCAAGGCAGATGGAAAAGATATCCAGCAAGAGTCTCAGCAGGATGTGGTCATGGCGGAAAGCAACGTGGTCGAAGAGGAGTTGGCATCTTCGGCTCCATCTGACAACCCAGAGGAGTTGGTGTCTCCGGCTCAAACTGACAACCCAGACACCCCGCGACTTGAGGACAACAGTTATGAAGAAAACAAACAGCATACACTACCTATCGACAAGCCCCTACCAGAGTCTGAGAGAAGACAGCTCTATGAAGAAATCACCAACCTACGCAAGGAGCGGGACGATGCCTTAGCCAGAGTGGCATTTCTTGAAAATGTTGTTAACTCTTCCAGTCTTTCTGCTTCCTCTGTGGAAGATGATAATGAGGCCTGTAAAATGATGACTGGAATTTCGTGGGATGTTTTCTTAAAATTGTTTCTTTTTCTGAGCACGTTCTTGTCTGTGAAGGACACCAACATGCATAGCGTATCAATAAAAGACCAACTTTTTTTAACATTGGTGAAATTGAAACACAATGTTACTTTTGAGTTTCTGGCCAGGTTAAAGGGAATTCCTAAAACCACAATGATCGACTACTTTTGGAAGTGGATTGAACTATTACACAGTAAAATATCCTTCTTGGTGAAATGGCCTGACCGTGATACGGTTTTCAAATCAATCCCTCCTGTCTTCAAAGCAAAGTTTCCTCGTTTGACTTCCATTGTGGATTGTTTTGAAATTTTCATTGACGCTCCCAGGAACCTGTTGGCACGGGCACAGTGTTATAGTTCATATAAAAAGCATTGTACTGTGATGAGGTGCACCTATCACCGAGTGCATCGTACATCTACTGTGTCCATTTCATAAGGTGCACCTATCACAAAGTGTATTGTACATCTGCTGTGTTCATCCTCTATTGAAATATCCTTTCTGTCTCCCCACCCCCCAATCCTGTGTGTCAGACCTCTCTCCAACCCCCCTCCCCCATCCTTTCTGTAAGGCAAGCTGACCAGCTGACCGCTCTGTGACCCCTTCTCTGCTGAGGTCTGATTGTTAGTGCAGCTGCCCTGTCAATCACTCCTTGCATTAGCGTGACCCCTGG
>JAWQFJ010003335.1:17500-19580 GCA_034096865.1 Theodoxus fluviatilis | reverse complement strand
AGTTTTCAGAAAATCCCTCGCAGATAACTCTGCGATGACTTCCGACACTGTTTTCCACGGGTTACTATTTTCCACGCTACACGCCCCCCTACTCGTGTTGT
Source organism: Theodoxus fluviatilis (assembly GCA_034096865.1). Lineage (NCBI taxonomy): Eukaryota > Metazoa > Mollusca > Gastropoda > Cycloneritida > Neritidae > Theodoxus > Theodoxus fluviatilis. Next base: position 19,479 of record JAWQFJ010003335.1, on the reverse strand, counting down.
CAAAGAAGATCAACGAGAGAAATTGAGACATGACTTGCTTGTACTGTAACCAGTTCGGGTGAGTTTCGTGATCAATGTCCTTCTATAGCCTGCAAAGGCTGATATGTCGTAAAACTCTCTTCATTCCTTTATTTGTATTCGCAAACTTGCAAATAACAAGAATCGTTAAGGATGACAAGCACTCTCACGAAGTCAGATCATAATCCAGTAATTAAATACTCATTCACAGTGTTGTAGAATGGATCCCCCCTCCCCCTTCCCTCAACCTCCACCACCACCCCTCCCTCCCCCACCCCCACCCACCTCATCTCCACCCCCACTCCCCACGCCACCCCCACCACACCCCCACCCCACCCCCACCCCACCCCCACCCCACCCAGCCCCCACCCCACCCCCCATACAGACCGCACATGACAAACCATTAATTATACAAATGCTAGCAGCACCTGCATTCCTCAGACTACTGAAATCTTCAGGAGGGGGTGGTGGGGGATGGGTGGGGGGGTGGGGGGTGGGGTTGAGGAAATGGGTGAGGGAGTGAGGTTGGAGGTGGGGTTGAGGAAATGGGTGGAGGAGTGAGGTTGGGGTGGGGTTGGGGTGGGGGAGTGAGGTTGGGGGTGGTTTTGGGAGTGAGGTTGGGGGTGGGGTTGGGAGTGAGGTTGGGGGTGGGGTTGGGGTGGGGGAGTGAGGTTGGGGGTGGGGTTGGGGTGGGGGAGTGAGATTGGGGGTGGGGTTGAGGTGGGGAAGGGAAATGGGGGACGTATAAAGACGTCAACTTCGTATTGATTACTTACGTCGTACTAACACCTTTAGCTAGAAAGTAAGCTACGTGTCACCAAGAATATTGCACGCCGTTACAAAAGATGCGATCTTTTCAGTCCTAACTGAAGTTGCTACAATCACTCCTTATGTCAGCATACACATGCATATACGGATTGTTAGCTGTTCACGTTGAGAAGACCCATTGTCACTTTCAGCCACCATTTCTTGACGTCAAAGAAATGTTATGTAGTCATGTTGCGCAACTGAATTTCCGTGAAAAGATAATCCTGAAATAATTACTGGAATTTCCGACTTGAATTTTTTTCTTCTGAAACTGATTCCTACCTTGGCCACTTTGTTGAATTTCGCTATCTCCTCGCCTCAGCTTGACTATCTCTACCTCCTCGCCTCAGCTTGACTATCTCTACCTCCTCGCCTCAGCTTGACTATCTCTACCTCCTCGCCTCAGGTTGACTATCTCTACCTCCTCGCCTCAGCTTGACTATCTCTACCTCCTCGCCTCAGCTTGACTATCTCTACCTCCTTGCCTCAGCTTGACTATCTCTACCTCCTCGCCTCAGCTTGACTATCTCTACCTCCTCGCCTCAGCTTGACTATCTCTACCTCCTCGCCTCAGCGTGACTATCTCTATCTCCTCGCCTCAGCTTGACTATCTCTACCTCCTCGCCTCAGCTTGACTATCTCTACCTCCTCGCCTCAGCTTGACTATCTCTACCTCCTCGCCTCAGCTTAACTATCTCGCTTGACTATCTCTACCTCCTCGCCTCAGCTTGACTATCTCTACCTCCTCGCCTCAGCTTGACTATCTCTACCTCCTCGCCACAGCGTGACTATCTCTCTCTCCTCGCATCAGCTTGACTATCTCTACCTCCTCGCCTCAGCTTGACTATCTCTACCTCCTCGCCTCAGCTTGACTATCTCTACCTCCTCGCCTCAGCTTGACTATCTCTACCTCCTCGCCTCAGCTTGACTATCTCTACCTCCTCGCCTCAGCTTGACTATCTCTACCTCCTCGCCTCAGCTTGACTATCTCTACCTCCTCGCCTCAGGTTGACTATCTCTACCTCCTCGCCTCAGCTTGACTATCTCTACCTCCTCGCCTCAGGTTGACTATCTCTACCTCCTCGCCTCAACTTGACTATCTCTACCTCCTCGCCTCAGCTTGACTATCTCTACCTCCTCGCCTCAGCTTGACT